>JAOVVB010236553.1:0-23052 GCA_028570985.1 Heterobranchus longifilis | reverse complement strand
AAATATTTACACAATGAGATTTTTGATAAATAATCATCAGTAATGTGGATATAATGACTAAGTGGGTAAAGGCAAATCATAGAACAGCTAGAAGTCACTTTACTGTAATGCAGCCTTTAAAACCAGGTGCCATATTACAATATTACGATGTCCCAAATCTAAGACGATATCTAGTCTTACATCACAATTTCGATATAATATCAACGAATTGCCCAGGTCTCTATCATGGACAATTATGTTCAAATAAATGTGATTAAATAGGTTCAACAATTCTCATTGGGTAAATGAAATGTTTCCACTTACAGACCTCACAAATTATTTATGACAAAACCTGCCTCATGAAGATGCCCCTTTAGTCCTCTTTGGCTAAGAGGCTAATTTTGGTTTGTTTATAAGAAATAAAACAAGCTATGGGTGACGCACCTCTGAAACAATCATCATATTCATAAACCACTTCTTACCGACAGTATTTAGCATCTTAGGAATGTTTTGTTCTTTAAAATGTTAATCCTTCATGTAGTTAACTTATATGCAGAATGTGGTAGCATGTACACAGAGCCACAGGACACCAGATCAATTTTATGGCAGTGGACGACAGCTGCTTCTGTCTGACCATCCAAAACAGAGTGCTCCTTCACCCCCGAGAGCAGGAAAGCGTAATCAGGTCTCATACTATACTGTCCCAAACAGGTGGAGCAGTTTGGGTCTTCACTGTCAGTGCTGGGTTTGTGCCTGTGGGCCTGCATGCGCGCGTTTGTGTGTTTATTTATATGAGTTTATGTGTATTTTTGTATCAGTCCATGTGGTGTGTGTGTGTGTGCGAGCATGTAAGGCTATTATAACTGTTATGACTTGCAACCACAAGGTGACTGACTGAATGAATAACTGACATCCCGTACCACAGGCAGGCACAGGCCACTTTGAAAGGATTAGCTAAATGCGGATGTGGGATTTCATTACAGGCAAACCAGAATAGCTGTAAAGAAAACTTATTAGGTCAACGTTTCCTTATCTCTGAAATCTAACATGCAATATGCATTAAATACGTGGCAGCGCCCTCACAGAATGCAATCAACACCGCAGTCATTGTCTTTGAACATTTTCAAACATCTGCTGTGAATTTATTATGGGACATATTGACATGGTTTGCATAGACCTGAGGCAATTTAGGTTGGGCATAATGCCATGGTCCTGACAGACCTCAGGCACAAATAGCAAAGCACCAAATGAAGATGGCTGCTGGCTGGCATTTCCCTGTTAAAGTGTGTATGAGTGCCCCACTCGAGCGGCAATATGTGGCATATGTCCGCAGCAAGATCAAGCTGTCAGGACAAAAGCTGCTCTCAGTCAGTCACTATCGCAAACCAAGACAAGACAGCAGCATAGCTCTGTCAGGCTTGTATTTCCTATCCCTGCAGTTACAAAAGCCAAAAATACAATTCTGAGGGAACTAATAAAATAGCAGGAAGTAGATCACAGCCCTTCAAACCAAAGCTGTCGACCTGAGACTTGGCCTGAAGATACAAGTCATATTTGATATGAAAACAATAGAATATGAATACTGTATGAACTAACACAGAACAAAGAAATGTACCTTCCATTTAATTGTCAGCATTCAAACGTGAAAGAGTTGCATCTCTTGGACTCTTGGGTTTGCCTTTAAGGCCTTTAAACTTGACTTCAGATGTGCCCTTGAAACATATGAGAGACTTGGATGTCTCCTGAAGAACTTGCGAGTTGACTTGGACGTCACCCAAAAGACTTCAAAACAGATTGGCTTCATACCAAAAATAATTTTTTTAAACATAAACTCAGCATTTGTTTCTCATCTGTGAGTGTTTAAAAATGTGCCTCCCTTTGCTGGTGTAGGTACGAAAACGCAGCAAGGCATGCAGGGCTGGGCTTCAGGAGGCTGATGAACTCATGTCCATCAACGAACAGCCATGTGGAACGTTATCCCATGCCCAGGCCATGGACCTCATCGACAGCTCCCCTGGGATATTACACATCCGGGTCAAAAGGTCAGAGGAACAAAATAATTAGACTCTTCTTATAAACCATCATCAACTATTGTAATGGATCAAGTGAAACATATATTATGCACAAGTCACAAAACATGCACTATTTACAACTTGCCTGTGTTTAATAGTACTGTATATTATATCCCCAGATTCAGGAAATTAGATTCTAATATCACATCCAACGGCCATCAATATTTTAAACCCTCCACTTGTTTACAGGGTGCCTGCTGGTTTTCAGTCCGTGGTGCTTGTGACCCGCGCGCCATCTCCCCGTATAGACAAAGAGTACCGCGCCGCTCTGCGTGCCATGTCCCCCACCCACCTCCACCATGCACCCGTCCGTGAAGTCCACCGTAGCCGCTCCTCCATAACCAGTGGATTGACATCTCCACCTGGTAGTGAGGCTTACTACGGCGAGACCGACAGCGATGCAGATGTGGCGGGCTACGAGAGGCAGCGCCGGCAGAAACGCCGCAGCCCCAGCAACTCCAACACGGGGAAACCAACAGGACGAGCCTCCCCTGAGGGCGGAGAGACGTCAGAGATGAGTGGCTATGACAGCGCTCCAGATGCACATGTTTACCCCAGTTTGTTGGCTGGACATGGGGGGAATGGAGATGGTGCAGGGGGACTACCGGGGGTGGCACGGAGGGAGGTGATTTACCAGCCTCCTGGAATGTGGTCCTCCCAGACATCCACTGAGACCTCCTCCAT
The DNA here is from genome assembly GCA_028570985.1 of Heterobranchus longifilis. Classification (NCBI taxonomy): domain Eukaryota; kingdom Metazoa; phylum Chordata; class Actinopteri; order Siluriformes; family Clariidae; genus Heterobranchus; species Heterobranchus longifilis. Next base: position 20,317 of record JAOVVB010236553.1, on the reverse strand, counting down.
CATCTCCTCAGCAGATGACCAGGGGCCACGGGATGGAGGGCAAGAAGAGGATAGTGGTTTTCTAGAGCCAGCCAACGTGCCACTGGTATCCCCTGAGAGAGCAAAAGAGGCCCTGCTGCTGGGCTCTCGCAGCCAGCTTATACCCATGGTGGGTCCTGTGAGTAACCCCATCGACGAGGAGCTTACAACAACCTACATGGAAAAGGCCAAACAAGCCAGTAAGTATGGCTGAGGAAGAACAATGACAGAGACATGTGCATCACATGGGTTCTCCACACTGATGTACACATTCCTGATAAAGGTCACGGGTTGGTTCAAGAATCACACAACCTTTTCAAACACATAAATATATGTCATTAGATTGTTAAGTCTCATAGCAGATACAGATTACTCATATTTTAAGCTTTTTTCCCCAAGGACGCTATTTTTAATACTGTGTTTTATGTTATTTTTGTGTATTATTTGCCATCTGTTTTGCAGCACAGAAATACATCACTGAGGTGAAGATCAGCTGATCTCTTCTTCCTGTTCCCATACACAGGAAGAAAAGTTTTCATATAGCTTTATATGCCAGTGTGATATTGACTTTTCTAGGCAGAGATTATATGTACAGTATGTGTCTTTGTTGAAACTCAAGACAAATATACCTCTGAAAAAAACTAGATATTTGCAGAAGGTTCAATAGTAAATTCAAGTCTTCACTTTGAACACTGAACTGATAATACTGCCACCTACTCTACCTTCTTTGTTCACAAGATTTCATCTTTCATCAATCAAAGCCAGAGTCAACTCGGGGTTGACATGGTTTAAAACAGCCCTTTAGACCGTTCAAACAAATAACTGTAACAGCAAACAGAAAACTTAATTTTGTAACAAACCTGTTCCTATTTCAAAATATGTATTTACAATATTAATTCTACTGATAGGCAGAGCTGAGTTTTAAAGCTGTTCAATACATTTTCATTCCCATTAATGCCTCAAAATACAAATTGATACCAACATTTATTATAGTAACAATAGGAATAGTGTTTAAGATTCACACATCAAGATAAGGCCTTGCACTCAATCAAGAAAACCACAGCGTCCCAGTCATTTAGTCTGACAGTCAACCACCATAACTAACCAAACATCCATAGGTTTTCTTTAAGGTTAGTAGTCCAGTATGAGTGGGTGTCAACCTCAGCTAAGTCTGTTAAACAGAGCATGGCCAGTACTGTTTACTATATTTACCTCCAGTTATGTGTGTAAAACCCAGTGATCAATCTGGGAGCACTGAAAAGCATCTACAGCTGCTTTTAGGTATCAAGTAACAAAGCAGGGGTACTCTCATTTTCTCTCCCTCTCTTCTCCCTCTGTCTCTCTTGCTGTCCTATTGTTTTACCATTTACTCATTTGACTCTCACCACCACAATGACAAATAGGTTTCTATGTTTCTGTAAAATGCACCAACATAGAGAGAAGCTGCATGATTAGACGGTATGTCTGATATAAAAAGGAACATGGAACAGACACCTTGACTTGCAGTTGAAGATTGTTTGTGTATCTAACTAAATGTTATTTTACCGAAGCCTGAAAAAATCAACCAGTCGTCTTATTATTTTTAGTATTCACAAACTTTGAAGAGGGGTCAAAAATTGCAACAACGCAGTGACACAATAATAGGTAGGCTAGAGCATTGACTACAGCTTGTCATCCTGTCCATCATCTATAATAAGCCCAGGAAAAGGACAGAGATAGGCTATTTGAAGTCAATGGGCTGTTTTAAGAACTTAAATAAATTTGCTCTTGTAAATCCCCCCTTGCCATCACCGAGTGCAGGTTTCACATTCTAATGTCCTACTTAGGAACACTGTCCTAGACAAATTAAGAACTCCCTTCACGTGGCAGTGCATAAGGGGTAACAGAATTAGGTTGCCTATGATAATCTGCTTAATACCATAACAAGTTAAAGGATAGCCTATGTTGTGGCTACCCTTTGAAGTTCTCCTTCCAGTCACCTACAACATGCAACTTTCCACAAGCTTGCAGATATTTCTAGTTAAGTTAGATGTCAGAGTACATAATACTAATAATGTGCAAATGTATCCTTCACCCCAGCTAATGTGAGAAGCTGAAGGCTTGCCTGGAATTTTCCCGGAAGTGCTCCTGTGGCAAGTTAAGAGATGGATGCCTGTGGCGATGGCGGTCAGGACAGGTTTAGATGGTCATGTCAACGTCCGTTCTTGGTTTAACCTGTTAATTCAGACTTCTCTGACCTCACTGCAGTAGTTATGTTATGCTATTGTGCAACTGTTCCTAATATCTATAACTTTCATACTCTGCAGAACTGAACCGAGGGGATACTCCACAAGACAAGCATGTAAAGGAAGCCAAAAGCAAGTGTCGAACAATTGCGTCCCTACTGACTGATGCTCCCAACCCTCACTCCAAGGGGGTGCTGATGTTCAAGAAGAGGCGGCAGCGCTCCAAGAAGTACACTCTCACCAGTTTTGGTAGTGTGGATGAGGACAGGTCCCACGACTCACAAGAGGAGGATGGGGTATTCCCTGGCAGTGAATCAGAGTTTGATGAGGATGGCTTCTCTGCCGTTCCTGACCCAACTTGGGATAGTGACTACTTGGATATGCTGGAGAAGAGGGCAACTGCAGGCACTGAAGGTCGTGGGGACAGGGCAGAGGATGCTCCAAGTCCAGGGTTGAGTGACACCGCAGGCAAGGGCGCCCAGTTGTTTGAGCAGCAGAGAAAGAGGGCTGCTGAGCATGCCAAGAAGATAGAGGCGGCACAACCTCAGGCTCCTCCACAGTCTCAAGTCCAGGGGCAGGCTCAGATGTATCAGTTGCATCCAGAGATACAACCACAGATGCAGCCAAACATCCAGCCTCAGCAGATTATACCACCTGGTCCTATAGCCACACAGCAAGAGCTGTCTCGGGCTCCAGGTCCAGTTGCAACCTATGGGATGTCTAATGGGGACCTATCCTACTCTGCAGCTACAGCTAGCATGATGATGCCACCTCCACCTGTGGCACCCAAACCAGCCACTGCCTCAGTGACTGTTCTGACCAGACCTGCACCACCAGCCGAAACACCATTGCCAGAACTACCTGCCAGTAATGTTCTCAACAGAACGGCACGTCCTTTCACTCCTGGTTTCATCAGTATTCGAGCTGCGACTGCCCCTGTAACGTTCCGACCATCTGTCACAAAGACGAGCCAGCGTCCTGCCTCAGCAGCTGTTGTGCAACCACCATTCTCCACTGTCTCTGAGCTTGCCATGAATGCTACATCAGTAACATCACAGTTACTCACTGGTCCTCCATCATTGTTCTCCCCACCATCCTTTGTACCTCAAGGACCCTTGGCCCAGACACCAGAAGTTCCTGTTACCTTTTACCCTCCTGTCGTCTCTTCATCGGTAGAGAAAATGCAGACATCACCACCGATAACTACTGTTCATCAGGCTCCATTTGTAGCTGTGCCCCCAGCGTCTATGCCCTCAAAGCCCCTGGCTCCACAAGCACCAATGGTTCTAGCCCCAGCTCCTCCTGTATCTCAAATTCCTCATTCACCTGACCCAGTTGCCCCAATGCCAGTTGCTCAGCCACATCCACCTCAATTTTCCATGGCGCCTGTAGCTACAGTGTCAGTGGTCTCTCAGCCAGAAGCTGTAGCTCCAACCCCTGTTCCTGGTCCAACAGGTCGCACAGGAATCTTAATTGACGCTCGGCGACGTGGTGGAAAACCCAAACCTATGTTCAATGTGCCAGAAGTCAAGAAGAACTCCCCCAATCCTGAGCTATTGTGTATGGTGCAGAACCTGGATGACAGGTCAACCCGACAGAAATATGGCCAACCACCACCTGAGGCTATCTATGATGGTGCAGAGGAGGAGAGTGGTGAGGCCGGCATGGGGAGGGCACCTCCTCCAGTTGCACCCAAGCCTCGGATCATCCACGAGGCCCCACAGTTTCTTCAAGCAGGAGGTAAGGGTGCCGAGCTGTTTGCCCGCAGGCAGAGCCGCATGGGTATGTATGTAGTGGATACCCCACCCGAGACCCCTTACCAGCAGGAAGTGGCTTCGCACAGTGCAGCCCAACTCCCTGACTCCTCCTCCAATCCTTCCCTTCTCAATCAGTGGAAATACTCCCCGAACGTCCGTGCTCCTCCACCCATTGGGTACAACCCACTCCTGGCCCCCTCTATCCCTACGGGGCCTCAGAGGAATACTGGCAAGCCAGAAAGCAGGGGTAGAGGAGTCCCCCAAAGAGAGGGCATCAAAGCTCTGGATTTCATGAGAAGGCAGCCCTACCAGCTCAACTCTGCCATGTTCAACTATGGGGGCAGTGTTGCAAATCTATCAGCCATGCCTTCGTACCAAGCCCAGAGGCAGCAGCAGGGTGGCTACACAACAGCAACAATGGTGGGCAGCTCATTAATTTCACCTAAGCAGATCCCCGTCAAAACAGCCCGTGTCTTCGAGGTCAGGCGATTCTCCACACCCACACCCATGACAGCTCCCACTCTGACTCCCAAGGTCATTGCACCCCGCTCGGCCACCACCCTTGGAGAACGTCTGAGTCATACCGGCATGATCTCCCCACCTCCTGCTCCTTTCAATCCAACCCCAGCCCCTCTCTTGATACCAGCACCAGTCAGTGCCCCAACGCCAGCTTCACCTCCCTCCCAACCAGCTGGACTGCCCGGCCTCCCAAAATTCTCTGCTGCCCCTATTCCACACCATGTGCCCCCTGCAGTCCCTACACCTTACACTCCGGTATCATACACCACTGGGCTCCAGGCGGCCAAGCAGTTCCAGAGCGCTCCTGAGCTCAGTATCCTTGCCTCTTTGCCCCCACTCAAGTCCGACTCAGTTCAGGCACCCAAACCACGTTTTGTTGCCACCAAGGGAGGTGTCCAGCCTCGTGTCTGGAGGCCAGGGGCAATGTGAACACCAGTAAATCAGTCACTACCACATCTTCATGTACTATTAATTTAGTGCTGAAATGAATGAATGAATGAATGAATGAATTAACAACAATTTTGTTCATTGGTTCATTGTTAAAGTAAAAAATGCCAAATATCCATTGGTTCCACTTTCTCAAATGTGACAATATTCTGCTTTTCTCTTCTTAAACCATTGGTAATTGAATATCTTTGGGTTTTGGGTGGGGCTTAGGCTTTGAGAAATTGTGATGGGCAACTCTTTAATCAATTCATCGATTAATAAATAAAAGTGACAAATAAATGAACATAAGCAGCCCTACATCAATTCATTTAAGCCCCAAATTCAGCTGTAAACATAAGTTGATGAAGTAACATAAGGTGATGACGTGATTCAGTATAAAGTTGAAATCCAGAAGCCAGTCAAGTTTTTGAAATATGTTAGAAGTAGAATAATGGGTAAGAGATCATAAACATCTACTTGCTCTTCAAAATGCTGCTTAACACATTTATTTTGCTGCCAACACATTTACTCACACATATATCTGAGTGACAATAATAATAGAGCATACTGGCGCATACTTTATGCTGTATAGTCCACCATATGCCTGTCCTGGGGGAGGTTTGTGTAAGGCTTCTGGAGATCTCTTTCTACTAGTTTAGCAGAAATACCATCTAAACAGAGCCTGTACTGAAATATTCTTTGAAACTTGAAATGTCTGAAAGATGTTGAAAATGAATAGTTGTGGTTCCAATCATCACTGAAGAAATATGTTGTAGTATGTTGACAGGTGGAGGATCATAAAATAGCAGGCTTATATATTTTATCTATCTTTGAACATGTAATTCTGTTATTCAGTACTTGTCCTAAGATGTGCACAAAATGGGGGCTCTGTTTGTAGCATTGTCAAGAAGAAACCAATGATGACCTAGTCTCCTTGTCCAGGGGTTTTAATGATGCATGACCAGTTGAAAATTGTAAAATGTTTTTAAACGCCTCTGCTCACCTTGGAACTATATGTGAAGACAAGGTCTGCTCTTGCAAGTGTTAAGGTGAGGTTGTGCCAAATACCTCTGCTCACTATAGCCAGAGAGAAATGCTATCTTTTTAGCATGGGTCACATTCAACAAGTGCCCAGACTGTCACTGAACATATACTTGTCACTGGATAGCACAGCTTCCATTAGGCACACCAGAGCTGCCTTAGTATCAGTGTGATCTTTGCAGATACATGTAAATTATTCACTTTTATTAAACAAATAACACAGATAAAGGAACGTGTATTTGGTTTTGTTTAATTGTGATTTAATCCGAAGTGGTGCAAGGGGAAGTTGACTCACTGAGATACACCAGCATTTATAAAAGGATTCAAGAAATGAGAGTGGCTGTGGAGGAGGGAAACAGGCAGTATATACTGTAGGTAGGGCAGATTACCGAATGGGGTCATAGCCCACCATTTATGGGCTACTGGGACTTATGGTTGAATTATACATAGTTATGAAAGCCCACAGCCTGTAGAAGTTAACGAGGGATGGACAGGAAAGTTTGAAATTTCCATGGTTGTTATTAAAAAGTAAGGATAAACATTTAATGGCTAGATACCTTGAGATACTATGTTAATGGAAACAAGTAAGAAAGAAAGAAAGAAAGAAAGAAAGAAAGAAAGAAAGAAAGAAAGAAAGAAAGAAAGAAAGAAATTAATATGTTGTTTTCTTTTTTGGGAGATACTTTTGTTATTTTTTACCATTTTTAAAATATAATTTCTCTTAAAGCTTTTTCTTGTTTTCATAATATTGCAATGGAAAATCTAGAGTGTGGATATATTTATGTTGAGGTGTAAAATATGATAAATACATGTTTCTGAATGTAGTTTGATTAAATAAAACATGTTAAAATGTTTGTTATTTATGCTGAGTAGAAGACATCTTTGGAGGAATAAAATTAGATTTGAAAGCTCTCCAGTTGTCTGACATGTCTGATTTTACACTGCCCCCTGCTGCTGATTGTGTGATCCTGCTGCTTTCTTTGAACGCATTAAATGCTAATACTAATATTTGAGAAGTGCAATAACTGTAACTGTATATTGGTTTGAATAAAAATATATATGTTCAACTATACACTCAAAGGGTGAAAATGCTTTACAGGAGAACACACACGCACTTCCGCGCGTGCGCACACACGTCAGATTTTAGCTGATATATACTACTTACTGACAACTTCCAAGACATATCCTGAATTTATGAATTCTGAAGGTTTTTCCATTATTGCTAGTTAAGCTGAAATTACTTCAGCATATTCTGTCTCTGCTCCATAAAGTGTATGACCTACCAACAAATGTATCCCAGACAAGCCTGGTGAGGCTGGTTTTCAGGTATATTTTGAGTACTTAATTCAAAATGAGATAATTAAACAGAGACAGAATACAACGGGATAATTGAGCAGCATTTCATCATAAGGAGGCTATTATGTCTGACAAAGAACTTAGTTTCCAGAAAAACAAATTATTTCGCTAAATTAATTACCTGGAAAAGAGTCCTATTTGATGCTTCAAGGTTGTTGTCAATATCATTTTGGATCTTACACATATATTTTTAGCAGTTAAGATGCAAAGAAAATCACAAAATTCACAATACTATAGACAGTAACTGATAAAATGTTAAGAGTAAGTTATGTGCACACATGTAAGCAATTCTATGCTTTGCCCCTAGAGGGTGCCAGGATTCTTCACTCACCTTTGGATGTGAATACATTTTGGAAATCCAGGTCGTTTTTTTTCACTAGAAGACATGGTGGGGTCTCAGGCGAGGTGTCTGCAGGGAAAACAGAGAAAATGCAATTTCAGTACCTGATTCAGGAGAGTCAATACATCATGAAGTGGTCTTTTCCACAGTTTCCTATTCATCTGCTGAGTCACAGGAGGTGGTACGGTAGTTAGAGAGACTCTCCTGCTAACTGACAAATCAGGCTATAAAAGTGACCATAAGCAAAACAACAAATGTTTTCCTTTTGGACATTTCTCTACAAAACATAAACATGAACATCAGAGCAAGCACAGGTGTGTGCACATATTGTGCCATTACTGCTAATCTTGGTTGATTTTTAAAATGCTTAGGAACATGCGTAATCAGTAAAGTGTACCTCAAATGTGGGAAAAGTCACATTTCTATCCTTTCACGTGTGTGTTTAAAACATTTGCCACTGAGTGGTGCTGTGTCATCATCTTTGGCTGTGCAGTCAGTGTACAGCCAGAAGGGCATTTTGTTACCAACCTCCACACTCGGGGTGCCTATATATAGGGCTGTTAATATCTAAACATAACACTATTTATAGAGGAAATGTGATTTTGCCAAGTCACTACAGTAATTAAGATTTTGTTCTTTATTTAACTACCTAAAAAAGATCATATAAAAAAACAAAAAATGGGCTTCTATTTCAAGATGTATTAAAACACCCTCACATACAGTAGTCTCCATGGTACTATGTACGAAATCAAATCATATAGTCATATTTAGTAACAGAAATAGAAGTACAGTGAGATAAGCCAGATCATTTATCAGATGATCTAATTCCTCACTTCTCCTGATGTCGTGTCGACCCTTAATGACTACCTCATTCTCTTTATAATATTTGGTCGGTACTCCATTTGCCAATTAATTAATGAATTGCCCCAGGGATTTTCTAGAGTTGGGATATGAATATTTCTAAGTTTATTATGAGGCATGGAAGCTTGTGGAGGACATATAGAAACAAGATATAGATTAAAAAAAGGAGAAGCACGCAGAATGAAACCTTAATAAAAACAGAAATTAAAATCAGCCTGAGAAGGCCTTTGTACAGTAAGTGAGTGCAGAGAAGTGATTTCAGGGAGACAGCATGTGTTGCTCCAGAGCCAGCAGGGACTCAGACAACAAAAGATGGATTGCCTTGCTTTTTCCTTTATGTAAGACCCCATGTGGTCAGAAGCAAGATTGAAAATCTGTCACTTACTATGAGCTGACTGTGTGATCTGTGTGAGTGAGGCGATCATAGAGCAGATAGTAGAAAACCTTCTCTAGATTTTGGATTAAATTGAAAATGGGTCTAAAATGACTGTGTACTGAGGGGACCTGTTAGAGGAGGATGAACAAGAGCATGCTGAAAATAAGGCAGAACTGAGCCAAATGTCAGTGAAACATTCATGATAAACAACCATGTTTGGCAATTGCTCAGACGACTGGCTGCAAAATGCAACACTTATAATTTATATTATATTAAAATACTGAGTTAGTAATAGGGCTGTGCTAAAAAAAAAAAAATCGATAGGGCAATATATCTTGACGTAGTCCTTGCTGATGCACGTATCGATACAGATGCTACTGTATCAACAGCAAATGCTGTAAATATTTGCATTTATCAATAACTCTGGGATTAGACGCAGGATATTAAATGTCCTTTTAAGCTCTCTGTGGGCCTGCATTTTAAGTGTTAAGTTGAGTGGTTGCTGATACAGAATAATAAAGAACAGCTGTTGTAGTAAATTCTGTGTAGGACATGATCATTATTCAAAGTCAACATGTATTACAATACGTATATTGTATTGTGGCCTCTGTACCGTGATACATATGGTATCGTGAGGTTGTTATACCCAGCCCTAGTTAGCAAGTTACATTTTCCATTTAAATAGAAGAACTACACTTACACTCACACACTCAAAAAGCTTTGTTGTCACAACAACAAAAGCTGAACAGTAGCCAGCAGTCAGTCACATTTTCTATTTTCATTTAATTTGATTTCAACAGAGCGAATAAGACCAACTTTCAGAGAATGGTCTTGTCAGATTCAGCGGAGCCTTCAGAGTCCTAAATTTAAGATGAGCCCTCATAAAACCCTGAAGCTCATTGAAGAACCCCAGGATTATGTTGCATGTATGTTTAACTGGTCATGTTCTCACAAATATGAGAATGCAATATCATCTCTCCATAATACAATTCACAAAACTGCAGTGAAACTCGCTAAACTTGTTTGATCAAACAGATACTGATCAGCATACAGTCTACACTAGTGGAGTAATAGCATACATTATGTTATACTCTATATGTTTTCTGTGACTGAATTAATTCTGTATCTTAAGATGTATTTAGTCTACACTACGATATGTGATTGTTGGTTGCACAAAGCAGAAATATAACAATTGTGAATTATAAATAAATGTATATGCTACAATATGACATTTCAGCAGTATATGGTATAAGATATGAGATGACACTATTAATCCCCATGAAAGGATGGGTTATGCATACTTTTCTGATTATTATTTTTCATTTATTTTTATTCATAAACACACCGTCACATCCCTTTGCTAGGAATGTGGGGGTTTTAACAACCTATTTGAGTTTACATTATGCATTTACACAAATTACACACAGACGTTTTAGTCAATATTCTTAAATTTGACTAGTTTTAGATCAAGAAATAAAATAAAAAAGGAAGGGATTTTGTATTTTTCCACCAGAATTTTTACTGATAGCACAGCTGAAGATGCAGGAAAGGAGTGCGAGAGCTGACGCGGGCCGGAATCGAACCTGCGGCTGCTGCGGCAAGGACTTTAACCTTTGTACATGGGGCGCACGCTCTACCACCAGTGAGCCACCAGTATGCCCCCTGTGGAGAATACACCATTGTGTCTAAAGAATGATGCTGTTTTCGGTGGCTTGTCAACATTTTTATTTATACTTGGGACGACGGGCTGGGGGGAACTTTGGACTTTAGTATTTCTAAAATCCTGCCTACCACCAAAAACTTAAAGAATTGTTTCATGCATCTTGAAATGCCCTCAAAATAAACAAAATCGCAAAGGACACTGCAGGACAAGACACACATTGTCTTTAATTATTATTGACCTTTGGATGCTCTCCAGTACTTTTGCATGTGTTTGTACAGGCTGTTCTCACCATGCAAACATTGTTGTAGTATCTGTCACCTCTGTTTCCACATGTCCATCATGTCCAGTCACGTGACGCTTCAGAGAAACTGAAAATGTGACAATCTAGTGTCAGGTTAGAGTAATATAGGAAGGAGCTAACCCACAAACTGCCATGGCCTTAATATATACAGATATGCTTAACCTTAAACTTGCACTGTGCACTTGTGTACACACCCCAGAGTCCTTTGAGGTTACCCTATAGCTGAGTTCTGTTCCCCTGGTTCTTTGCTACTAAATATAGGCTTCTGAACCATCTGTGAGAATGATTTTGTTCCCTTAATATCCCCATCAGCACTTTCAGCTGGCCAACAGAGACACCCCCCCCAAACCCTATTCATACTCCTAACCTCAACCACCTCCTCCTCCTCCCGTCTTGACACCAACACTGCTGCTACCCACACCCCCAACCCTCTGCTAGATCTGCCATCTGAGTGTAGGGTGGGTTTTGCAGTTCCTGGGACCTGGGTCCAGCCATACGTAGGGTCAGAGACACAGGGATTTGTAAACGTGTGATCGAGATCACCAGCATTGCGCCCTGGGTCTCCTCTGCTCTGTTTGGTATTTATAGGTCTGTCTCTCCTCCCAGGATTGCAACAAAAAACCCGGTGAGTGGATCTGCATCCCATCGGTGTGCTTTGTTCTACTAAAACAGCTTGGATTTAAATTCTGGCTTGGGGAGAGGCAATAAAGATGTGCAACATGTTCCCAATCAGAATTTCTGCGGGTTGTGTAGCTGATCTTTGGGGGGAAAAAATGGAAGCAGAGTTCAAAAATAGTAAATCAGATTATTACTTTGCTTTGCTTGGCAATGCTTTTGATTCTACCAACGATTAAAGTAAAATGGCTCAGGGAGTCACTTTGCTGCTTTTAGATTTTCTTGGTGCGTCTTAAATTTACCAAAGGAATGGGTGAATGTGCTGACCATCCCTCTCTGTGGGCGTTGCAGAGATTTTATACGGTGTTACCAAACCCTGACAGGGGGGTGGTAAACCTGAGCGCAAATGGTCCCTAAGCTTGTAATTATTTAAGGCAACTAAAATGGTGTCCAAAACCCTTAACATCCACAACTACTCCAGATCTCACTCGTGTTTTGAGAGACGTTCGAACATACACTCAGAATTGTTTTTTTTTTGGAGGTGTGTATTGTGTCCTTAAGGCTTGTGTCAAGCCCATTTGATAGTCGAATGACGCCATTACACGTCGCTAAAATGTCTTGGCTGGAAATTGCTTTTAAAAATAGCTGCAGTGGGTTGAGTTACAGTCAGTAGATGTGATGTTTTGCCACTTGACTGGGCCTTAAAGAAACGGTTGACAGTTGAAAGTGTTTATACGCATGTAGGGAGACAAAAAAAACGGTGCAAAAATAAAAACACATAAGATAATAATGTAAGAACCAGATACATCCCAGACCAGGGAGGCACATGTTAATATGCTTCGATGGTGAGTGATATTTTTCGACAGATGAGAAAGAGGAAAGTATAACTCCCACTTCCCCCGCCTACATGTTCCCGTGCAGATTGGGGAATATGATCAGATGCTATTTTATGATCCTGAGGCCTTCACTTTTACTGCTGTAGGATAGCAGCAGAATGCATTGATCACCAATTCCTCCCTGAACTACAGTGTGATTCGGTTTATGTCGACTCTCGTCTGTGTACACCAAACAAAACTGAAACACGCATTAAGCTTTATGTTTCCATTGGGCCAGACATCTGTTTCACTGAGGAATGTGAGGAATCTGAGGGCACCGACATCCCCCTTGAACTTGAAAAATGAGGAGGGCCTATGTTGTCTGTCTGATACAGTCGCTGGATTCACTGTCAGGGGTTGTTGACGGCTGCACAACACCTTCAGTAGAGGCTTTAGGTGTTGACGGTAAAGAGATGTGATCGCAAAGCAGTTTGTTCAAAGTTTCTTTCAATTGAGTGCAATGTATCTTGAGACGAAAGCAAAAGCACTCCCTGCAGTGCATTTCAGTCTTAATTTGAACCTGCAGCTGTGCAGATTTAAGCCGGAGATATACTTACTGTGCAACCACACGTTCACGTAGACGTCGTGTTAATTTCTGAAGCATCACGCATTCGAGTAGTTAAAAGCAAGTATATCTCCGGCTTTAGAGTCACATTACTGTCAATTAATTATTTTGAATAGGAGCAATGTTGTGTGAAATATAACATTATAATATGAAGGGTTCATTTGCAAAAAAAATGATCTCACACATTGTTTTTTTATGTCCAATCCAGCTAATATCACATCAAACTGGCATTTTGATTGTTTTGATAAGATATCTCAAAATATTTTTGATTTTCAGAAATAATCATGTTTTTTTTTAAATTGTGCACTAAAGTGAATATCAATCAAATGGGTGTTGGTTTATTCATTTTAAGAATGGCTTTTATCTGTTTTTGCAAATGAATATGATATAATTCATGATATAAGCAATACTTTGTCAAGTTGCTGCATTGAAAGCATCGTTTGCTTCAGTTTTATTTTGTAATGAAATAGAAACAATGTTATTTATATTAAATGTATAACTCAACAACTATATGTTTTCTGGAGAAGTTTTAACATTATTTTGTTTTTGAGTGAAAGAGATTCACTTTCATTATTTCTATCACTGCTGCATATGTTAAAAAAAAAAGCATATGTTCAATTAAGTTTTTTTCTGTATGTTTGTAATATTGTTACTGCTAACGCCATGTTGTTTCCTGAACCTCTAGTCATGCCTCTGGGAAAACCTGCCCCGCTAAACAAGCGGAAAAAGCTCAGCAAGATCATAACTGACCTATCACATATCGCACAGGATGGTAAGGCTGGCATGATATTACATGAATATAAAATCAAATTTCCATACAGCTCTTTCAGATAAACACAAAATACATAAATAGATAGATGATATGTTATAGAGTAGGTACTGTAGGTGGAGAGCTAATCTCACAGGATATGTTATGTCAGCAATACAAGTAAAATACAAGGATAATAAAATGTATTTTGCCCAATCAGGATACCGTACATTTGTTCGCATGTCCCTTACCTAGAGTATGAGTCGGAGCCAGAGGCATCTGAGTTCGACCTGGGAACAAAGATCAGGACTCCCAAAGACATCATGCTGGAGGAGCTTTCTCTGGCCAAGAACAAAGGCTCCAAGATGTTCAAGATGAGGCAGCAGAGAGTGGAGAGGTTCATCTACGAGAACAACCCCGACGTCTTCAGCAGTGAGTCTATGGTGAGAGAAAACAACATTTCTGGAATTTCAAAGAAAATCTGATGAATTTAATGATACAGTGTGAATAGTACAGCCAGGAATTCCACAGAAGAATTGTGGCAATGTTTGAAGAAACCTGACAATCCTTGATCTGTCCTCATTAAACACTCATTCATATTATAACTGTTTTGAAAGAAACATAGTAGTACGATGTAGTAGTAAGTTTAAAGTCACCTGTATCAATGATGCTTAAACCCTTTGCCTTAGATCATTACCGATCAATCAAACCAGCTAGATTGGAGTTTTTTTAATTGTCTGAGAGAAGATAAAGTTGTCAAGTTTAACTTCGAAAAAGATGAAAAATGGTTAATCAGCAAATGCAAATGAATGTATTGTGTGGCATATGGTTGATTATATTGATCATATTTCTTTCAGGACAGCCTCCAGAAGTTTGTTCCCTCTCTGGGAGGTCAGATGGGAGGAGACATGATAAATGTTGGAGGGCATTTTGTTAGCAAACAGCAGCATTTTGTAGGTGTACGCGGTGCAGGAGGGGCCCCTGTGCCTCCTCCGAAGCCTGGAAGCAAAGGTGCAGGAGGAGCAGGAGGAGCAGCAGCAGGTGCAGGAGGACTGGGAGGTGGCGACCATGGGAAAGGTGGAAAAGGAGAAGGAGTTAGTGAATGGTCTCCACTAAAAGGTTGGTATCATTTTTTTGCCCATTTTTAGAAGAATTCCATTTTATGGTCCAGCACCTCTAAAGCTCACTACACTCACTCACTCACACTATTATTGTATTGATTAAACAAATGCGATATAACATGCTAATGTGTAAACTTTAGAGGTGTTAGTAGGCAGATTTTTGAGTGTGGACAGAGTCAGGCTAGCCATTTCCCTGTGTTTCCAGTCTTTGTGCTAAGCTAAGCTAACCAGCAGCTGGCTCTCACTACATATTTAACGTACAAACACATTGATCTTCTCATTGTAAGGTACGTGGACAGTTCTGTAAACATTACTTAAAGGGATAGTTCAGGTTTTTTTAAAGAGGGGTTGTATGAGGTACTTATCCAGTGTATTACCTATGGCAGATGACGGCCGGCACGCCCCCAGTTTGGAGAAGCAGACAGGAGTCCTGACACGGAAGCTAAGCAATGTACTGCTGTGGATGGTTTCAGCAGCTAAAAGTATTTTAGCCACCTAAAAAAAATCAATCAGCTTAAGTGCACACTATGTTGCAAATAACACCTGTGTTCTGCAAGGTAAAATTACTGTTTTTGTCAATGGAGTCTGGTGGCTTTGACGAGAACATAGACACCAGCTTCAATTGCCCCCACGTTAACTTAAACAGGGCTGTCTGACGGCAAGGTAAAGCGATGAAAATATTCTAAATATGGCGTATGCTTAAACTAATATAGATTTTTTTTTAGGTGGGCCTTTCTTTAGGTAGCTAAAATATGATTCACTGCTGACCCCGTCCACAGGAGTACATTGCTTAGCCTCCGTGTCAGGATTCCTGTCTGCTTCTCCAAACTGAGGGCGTGCTGACCGCCATCTACTGTAGGTAATACACTGACTACAACCTCATACAACCTCACTTCTAAAAATGTGAACTATCCCTTTAAGCCAGTCCACAGACTGATATAATTGTACAACTTTAAATGAGTGCTACTAACTCCAGGTGAGAGGGTCTTATGCTCTAGCCGTGAATGTTTTCTGCACAGGAGGTGGAAGCGATGATGCATCTAAGAAGCTGTTGCTTTTGAAGTCATATGTGTCGCCATGGGAGAAGGCCATGAAGGGTGATGAAACTCTGATAGCCACTATGAAAACTGGAATGCCTGGTCCCTCTGAGAAAAAGGATCTGCGCAAGTACAAAAGCTTCAACAGGTACTTCCCTCAAGGCCCGACTTTGTAGGTGCTTTGTGACAAACAGGGGCTTTAATAATCCACTCACCTTGCTTTGCTAGGTCTGCCATGCCCTTCGGCGGCTTTGAGAAGGCCAACCAGTTCTTGAAATTCCAGCTGCCAGAAGCTGAGGCCAAACAGGAGCCTGAACCCGCAGTGGTGTACCAACAAGACATCGGCTGCCGGCCTTCCTTCAACCGCACTCCTATTGGCTGGGTGGGCAGCGGTGAGCCCAGCAGCATTCACATGGAGACAGATGCTGTGCCCTTCGATGGAGAGACTGACGAGCTGTGAAAAAATATTCATACTGTGACTACACTTACTGTGCATATGCACACACACATACACGAATGCATGCATACACGTTAGCATGCACACACGATAGATGAGCTTACAGTTAACGGTTATATTGATGAATTTGAATCTCTCAGTGTGGATAACTGAAAGTGTGCATGAAATGTGGTCATGTTCTTATTTTGCTCTGTATTTGGCTGTAAGGCAAAGAAACAAACTGTAGATGTTGTGGGGGGATGAAACATCAAACGTTTATTTAAGTTCATAAGTTGAGCCAGAGCGCTCAATTGGTCAGAAAAGTTTTTGTTCTCGGTGAGAAGTTGCAGATTTTGTCAATGAGGAAAGAATGAATCAAGTATGAAGGGTAGATTTATGCTATGTTACTTTTGTGCACAATGTCTTTATGTCAAGTTGTTAACATATTTGTTATTTTCCCACTGATTCTCTGTTGATTTGTTCAGCTATTTAAATCCTGCACACCTGTCTAATTCACGATGCATGCATAGAGTCAGTTGCAACCTACTGTACCAACAGTTTCTCCACAATAAACCAAGCTGTAACAATCCTCTTGTAGAGTGATTAAAATGTCAAGGGAAATCTTTGTGTGTGTGAAAATCCTTATAAATATCCAATGTGCAAATATGTTTGTATGTACAATGCAAATTTCAGCAATCTTTTCCAGACATGAAAGGAGTTGCCTCATAGAAAATGTACACTTGTCATGACTGAAAGACATGAAGTTAATATCAAAAGGAGGGACTATCAACTGCATTTCCTGCTTTATACAGCACAGAGTGGCATGATAATGTAACATTTAATATCTAGGAATCAAGCATTTTTTGTCATCAGATTTGCTGGCCTATTTGCTGTTAGCCTATTTTGTTTTATTTTACTACTATTAATGGTGGTTATCACACTATAAAAATACTACATTACAACTAACAGTCCTACATCCCATCATTTTACTTAACTTAAGTAGAAGTAGCCTATGAAAGTATTAGCAACAAAATATAGCCTACTTAAAGTATCAAAAGTAAAAGTACTCACTAGGCTGAGTGTTAATATATCGTTGGATTATTATTACTGATGCATTAGTACTGCATTATAATGTTTTAGCTGGTTGAGGTGGAGCTAATTTGAACTAGTTTATATAACTTACTGTTGGGTAGTTCAGTCATTAAATGTATCATATTTCAGAAGCTGATAATATTTTTGTTTGCAAATCTTCAAAAGTAACTAACGTTATAACTTTCAAATACACGTGTAGTGTAAGTATAAGTATAAGTATAAAGTAGCATAAAATTACTTTCCACCTCCGGCCAAAACAGTCCTGGCATAAGCAACTCCTGTACAGCTGGGGGCGGCCATGCTCTAAAAAGTTGTTTACCACAGCCATCATGAGTGAAACCAGGAAAAAGAAGAAGAATTCAATCCCTTTTGAATGTTCGGATGCCGGGGTGTACTAACCTGGTACTAACGCTATGTTCCTCTGGTCCAAGCGCTATCAGACACTGCAGTCTACAATACACAGCATCGCAATGGACACCGGCCCATTAGGTAACACTGCAACTTGTTGTGCAAGTGATTAGCTAGCTTAGCTAACGTTAGCTAACTTCCATTCGAATAGCGTAGCTTACGGAAGTTTTCAGGGAGCCTAACAATGTGGGAATAAAACAAATGTCCACATCAGCACGAAAACTTGTACACACAAGTCCACATGGTTTCAGTAGTCTCGTCCTAATTTCAAATGCTAAGTAACTAAGTAATTAACGTTAGCTGGTTTGGTCACACGGTAGCTAACAGTGAGTGAACACTGCTTTATTTCCCCGTTTATCACAATGCAGAATCCCATTAACTAACTTACTATAACGTTAACGAGAGCACTAATGATATGGGATGATGAATAGGTCTGTAATAATGTTGAGGTGTTGTTGTTGATGTTGTTGGTGCTGATTGTTGTTGATTTATTATATTTGTCTATTTACGATTTCTGTAATATGGCCTATCTATCTATCTATCTATCTATCTATCTATCTATCTATCTATCTATCTATCTATCTATCTATCGAATAGAATAGAATAGACTTTATTGTCATTATACAACTACAACGAAACTTAGACTGGCATCTCTACAAGGAGCAACAATTAAAAAATATATAATAAATAAACAATAAATAGATTAAAAGTGTATTATCTGCAGAACAGCACAGTCACCACATAGCAGCAGCATAGTGTTGCATGTGCAAGTGTGACATATATACATATGTACATGTTAAAGGCTACAATATATGTGCAAATCTATCTATCTATCTATCTATCTATCTATGTGCAAATCTATCTATCTATCTATCTATCTATCTATATCTATCTATCTATCTATCTATCCTAGACCCAAACCAGTCTAACTTCTAATGTATACAGACATTTAAAAATAGAGTTACATAAAGTTATTTCAGTTTCATGTCCATGTGATAAATTATGTTTTTTTTAAACCAATTTTAAGGAAAGTCAGCCTTAGTGCCAATTACTACTTGAGATTAATTGACTCACTCTGTTATAGGTGCACTATAGCAGTGATTTTGCCCGATGACATCTAAATCAAAGGCCCAGTGGGCTCCCCTGCCATGGACAGAGATTCTTGCATATTGGGTGCTGTCCTTTGGCTCTCATCTGTACTCTTTCCACCAACTGCACAGGTTCTCTAAAGGTAAGGTAGATAAGATATCTGTATTACTTCAATGAGTTGAGAAGAAAAGGTAAAGACTGTTATTTCCTGTTTTATATTTCAGAGCATGAAGCAGGATTAGAGAGAGAATTCCAGTTGGAAAAAGGCCTCGTTAAGGGGTTTAAAAGGGTGAGTTCAATGTTGAAATCACTGATTAAAAGCCCAATCTGAGCCAAGAGATTATGCATCTCACTGAAAACATGTTTGTTTTAGGTCCATAGTGTACCATCCTAATTTATGCTATTTTGTGTCACAGAAAGCTTTAAAAAGCATGTTTCAATTAATTAAGTTAAGACTTTATTTAGTTGATACATACAACACATTTTGACTATTCAAAGCCTCTATTCAACAGGCTTCAGGTGTGAAAGGCCCTTGGTGAATTAGTTGTTTTTGGCAGGACCCGTCAGACTTTGAGTGGAGTTTCTGGACTGAATGGGCTAAGAAGTCTTTGCTGTGGACTCTGATTGGTCATGGCGTGATATCGAGATTGACCAGCATCTTTTACACCAAGGTAGGCAGCAGCTGCGACAGTACTGTTGAGTGGAACATTGCCGTCAAATGTGTGTTTTAATCCAACACATTTTATTTTTATGTTTCTCTAAAAGCTAAGGGTGCCAGCACTGACGATATATGGCCTCACAGCAGCCAGCAGTGTGTTGGGGATTAGAGGTGTGTGTGTGCTGCTGGTACACTTGGGCCTGTCCTTTTCAGTGGCCCAGCTGCGACAGCCTGCTCTGTCATGGACCTGCAACCTGCTGCTGCTCTCCACACTTCACATCCAGCCACTCCAAGACATGCAGGTGGGTGGTGTCTACTTGTTTCTGATTTTGGAGGGGTGTCTTTATCTTGCAAAATATCTCTTTCAGTAAAAGTAAGAGACATATTTTAAATGTTGTTTGTGAGGTAAAAAAAAAAAAAGGGGCCAGCATCTCTACTTGATGTGTGTCTATGTCTGTACTAGCTTAAGCTTTGTAAGAATTAACAATTTTTTATTAAAATGATTAATCATTAGAAGATCGTGATCTCGATTCAGGCGTGTACACAATCTCATTTCTGAAGGATAATGATTTGGCCATATTTGCTTTGGGGAGTTGCACATTTAGAATGAGTGCTCATAATAATAATAATAATAATGGACCAAAATTATGTGAAATAATGTTCTTGGGGGAGCACCCCCAAACCCTCCACCATATGCATGCACCTAAGTCTTCCACAAACTGCACCATTCATTGAAATAAGATTGTGAGATCATATTGCTTGTACTGTCTGCATTAAGACAATATGGATT
>JAOVVB010236546.1:0-23052 GCA_028570985.1 Heterobranchus longifilis | reverse complement strand
CAAAACACAATATTAAGCACATACAGTCACGGACAAATGTGCAGCAAACTGCCCAAAACATCCTCAGCACGGCTCAGTATATATAGAAACACACTGCATGCCACTGGCAGAGGGAGTGTGTGTCTCCCCCTTCGAGTGTACACATTGTACAAGCACGTGCCTGTACACTCCTAACAGCATGACCTTTTAAAATACATGAGGCATCTCTTTAACCTCAATTCCCTCACGTTTGTTTATTTTTTGTCACTTTTATTCTCATGAAGTAGACAAACATAATATTCCAGTATGCCATAGGAGGGAGCTGATAAAATGAAATTCAGCGTGCGTTCGTTGTTTCGACCACAGTAGTGAGCTCCTTTGTAATAAACTCTTTAAATGAATGATATTCATATCCTCCCAGTCCAAGCTAATAAAGCCGAGCTGATTAGGGAATGATTTTAACACCAGCTCTCAGCCACATGCTGCTTTATTAATTTGATTGTGACACATTTGTCGTTTCCACTTTGGCATCAACCGTGGCTGCTGGGATAGAGAATATAGACGGAGAGTTTAGGGATTTATAAACACAATAAACTGATGAACCTATGACAATTAAGAGTTTTCTTCCTGTAAAACACATAAAACCGTCAACTTTAATCAGATATATCTCCCTTAAAGACCATTTTTACAACTCTGTGAGAACAAAAACTGTGACCCGTCAACAATCAATTTGAACAATTTACCAATTTAAAACTGGCCTGCATCCAAAATTAAAATGTTTTGTCCACCAGCCAAATGGCTACTGAATGTTCAAAATCTACCAGCCACTCAATAGATTACTATTACCATTAGCAGCGGCCGATTGCCGATTTATAATGCCGATACTGGGTTTTTTGGGGGGTTTTTTTGCATATGATACAATAAAACAATTTAAAAACAGCATCTCTTTGTTTCTGAAATGTACCTAAATAAACATGAATAAATAAATAAATAAAAACTGTCAGTGCACAGGACCACCAAGCAGCATCTCTTTGATTTGGTGCTTGTGTAGATCTGCACACTGCACTTGTGATTTGAGATAATTGGCCAATGCTGATGGCATAATGCAGAAAGACATAAACACTTTTAGTTTTATGTAGTGTTGATGTCAAGCTATAAATCTTAAGCTTGTTATATGAGCAGAGTGACAACCTGTAATTTCATATTCTGGTCTTTGTTTTGCACAGTCTCTGCTCTGCATACCTCCTGTAGAGGTTGTACACAATCTCGTGCATGATTAAGTCTGGCACATTTACGGCTGCTTGCACCTCCTGCGCATGTACGTTGCTTGGATTCAAACACACCTGACCTGGAGTGTATGAGAAAGTGTAATGTGCCTGCCTCGAGTGTTTGTAGTAAATTCCTGAACTCTTACTACTGTAGGTCGAGGCGTATTTTACGAGGAGTTTGGCAGAGCAGCCAACATTGCAGTAGAGGTGTAAAAAAGAAAATAGCTGATGCACCATGAGAGTTTATTTTGCTCGGTGTGTGGGTGTGTGACTGATCTAAACTGCATGAAAATCTCACATGGTCTCCAAAATGTATCTATGTTTCATGTGCACCTGTATCTGTTGGCATTTTAGTGATTTTATCTTGCATGCACGATCAGTGTGTACGTGTCTGTGTGTGTGTGTGCAGGTGCATACTGTGATGTTATCTCTGACGTCTGTGACAGCCATTTTGTAAACAAGTCAGTTATGGAAATATGTCTTCTAAGTGTTGTCACTCAGCTGCTTTGTACGGATCACATTCCTTACAGACGCTTATCTGCTACTGTAGCTACACCGCCGGACGTTTCACTTTTACTTTGGGTGTCTGCTCTCTCACAGCAACGTACATCTGGGGACGAGGGATGAAACGATTACCATTTTAATGATAACCCATGGTAAAATTCCTGACGGTTAGTATTACTGGGACAAATTTTAATTATCACTAAAACTGCTTTGAAAAACTCACAGCATCAATCAAAGTTAGCAACAGGCACAGCATGCAACATGGGTTTGTTTTGCGTCAATGAAAATAATTATTTTAATGTTTGTGCAAACAAAAAGTGCATAGTGCTGCCAATTTTATTTGTGGTTTTCAACATAAAACTTGTATCAGTACTTTTTAAACATTTTAAGCTCATTTTTTAAAAGAGTCCCGCTCATTTAACCATGTTAACATGTCTATATGCAGTATGGTGGTTTTTTTAATGTGTTACAAGACATATGAGTCTTGGCTGAGAATTTCTGCTTTAAAACTGCAGTGTGCCAACAACAGTCTCAAAAATCCAGATTCAGACAGCCAGGTTTTATGACATCATATGTACCAAGGAACCAATCAAATCTCTTGTGGCTGGCCCAGCCACACTGTGGCAGCAGTGGTGGGCAGGGCTTGAGACCAGATCCAGAATTTCTAAATGAGGGCGGAGAATAGATGTGTTTCCAGTCCCTTTTCAGAGTTTTTTTTTTCTTTTTTGTGGGAAAACCATGTTAAACAAAATATTAATCATAGCAAACTATGTACATACTTTAAAACATGGAGGAGGAGCACTTTAAACAACTAAAGAACCAGATATTTCCTGCAGGAGTTGGTGTAGTTTTAAGTTGAATTTGAATTTGATTTGTATGACCACAAAACAAAAATAATGCTAATGCTGCCCCATACCTGCTGGATAGGAAATTGTTTTGTGTGTTGCCTTTTCAGCATAATGGTGGACGGACTTTTATTTTGAAATTATTTTATTTTGATAGGTGTTTGGGTGTTTGCCCTGCTTAAAGAGTTCCAGGTTAGCAGAGATCGCTTCCTGTTATTCATTTGAGGAAGCTCGCTGAATCCACCGTGGGAGGGACTGAAGACGCAAGGAAAAGACGCAAGTGAGGAAAACGTGGATGCAATTAAGGGAAAATGAGACGCAGCTGCACTGATCTGCACTCCAAACACCACAGAGGCAATGTCGTAAGTAAATAATTTCACAGTTGCACTTATAAGTTAATGTTAAACATATTATTTACACAAAATAGCATTTGATTTGTTGCAATTAAAAACGTTTTTATTTACATGTATTTACATTGGGAAAAACACGTTTCCAACAAAATGATGTTTGTTTGTATTCTGTCTCTGTTAGTTTTCTCTCTGTGGTGTAAAGAGTAAACAGCAAGCAGGTTTACAGCTACTATGACCCAAGTCATCATTTTGCAAGAAAGAGTTTAGCTAGATGGATTTCTGCAGCTCTATACTGCAGTGAGGTCAATATGTTTGACACATTTACCACACCATCTTTATGAGGTGGTAATGTTTAATTCAGTGCTTCTAAACCTTTTTCCTTAAGGGACCCCTTTTCTATCATTGAGTAAACTGACCCCTGACTAACTAATTTACATAGTTTATGGATATTTCATATTATAGTAAATGCATAACAATAACCATACATAACAACTGATAAAATGTACAATTAACTTAAATAAGGAACACAATTACTGCAGTTTATTTTTTTTGTTTATTTGCACAACGATACAAAAATGCATACAGAAAATAAGACAGTAATTGAGTGCAGGAGAGAAAGGAAGCCTCAGGGCTTATTCAGAGTCCTCCCCTATCTAAACAAAATGGCAAGAAAACACAGATAACTGTTTCGAATTGTAAATTGACTGGGAAAACACAAAACAAAACAAAGAGAAGAGAAGAAAAAAGAAGAAAGGAAACAGAAAAACTAGAAATGTACTACTAGCAGAAAAAATGACCTGAGGTTTAAGATAAAATTAGATTTCTTTAGCTGACTTAAAATCTGGTAATGAAGATAAAGATTTAAGTGACACATTCAATGAATTCCAGATCTGTGGGCCTCTGAATTTGATTAATAAAAATTGATCACTTGATGTACGACAGTAAGGTAAATGGAAATCTTTTTTTTGCCTAGTTGAATATGAGTGGAAAAAATAAAGAAAATGTTAACTGTAGATCTTGCCTGCAATTCACATATTTAACATATTTAAACAGAAACAAGCAAGTTTGAAAAAGATTGACCTTGTTTATAGACCGTAATGAATATTTTCTAAACGGAGGTGCGGATGATCTCGTCTGTTAGAAAGTGAAATTATGAGATATAAAGGATATGCAACAGCCTAAACAATATTATGGTAGTTAATATAAGGAAAAATAAGACAAACAGTTAAATGAGAAGAAGGATGGCTCAAAGAACAAACTTTTCTCAATATTCCAAGCACCTTCCTGCAAGCAGGACGTTCGTGTCAAACGAGCGATTTGGATGAATTTAGAGCAGATTATTTCCTGTGAATATTGCATCAGAGATGAGTTTTCCTGATATTTTTAGGAACATTTAATACAATTATCTGCATGATGTGAGTTTTTTTTATTTTTTTTTTAAGTTGGTATTAATCCAAACTTTAAAAATAACAATTTCATTTACTTATCTTCACAGAAATGGATGCAATGCTAATATATAGTATATATAATAGTGCCTAGATATAATGTTTTAAAAAAATTTTTTTTTTTTAATGTTTAACGTTTCAACGTTACAGTCTGATAGTGTGTACAGATTATCTTTGCATTTGTTTTAACATAGTTTTAAAAATGTTCCTATGTTGTGTATAATTGTGTCATTGAACTACTCTACGCCGATTTGCAAATTGCCGCAAAATGTTTTGAATAGAATTGAATTATGCCAGCTGCTGTATATATATATTTTTAAAGTTCTCTTACACCCCTTAAAATCAAAAAGGCCTCGCACCCCCCTGTATAGCTTTGGCGTCCCCCAGTAGGAGTCGAGACCCCCAGGTTGGGAACCAGTGGTTTAATTTACAGTTTGTCAAAAAATATAATTATTGTAATTACACGACATTATATATTGTTTTTTATAGTGTAGAATAATTCCAAAATGCATTGTTTGATGAGGACCAGTTCTCCAACAGGACTGAGGCGGTGGTTTTGATTAGTTACATCTCAGCTTGTTGATAAAAACTGCTGGATGAACACTCACACTGAGAATACTTTTTTTTTCTGCTCTTTATTCATTCTGTGATTCTGGCATTTCCAAAGTATTGCGTTATGATTTAATCTGCTGTAACCCGTCTGTTGCTGATTATGTACTATTGATTCCATCTCTGAATGCAAATTATAATGTGTGCTTTTACATGCTTTTGTGCATAACTGTGTATGGCGGGGTGCTCATTATATGAAGCCTACCGTGGCTAGGCATACTTGTAATTGCAAGACAATACATTGTTAGCCTCTGGGCATTTTTCTCTTCCCTGCCTCTTGGGGTAGAGAGGATTTATCAAATGGTGTCATCGACAGTGGATTCTTGGCACGGTGTTGACTCGTGTGCATTTCAGACATGTTTACTTTCCCCCAGGCAGACAGAGCAGAACCCCTGCAGACCCATATGGCCTGGCATATGGCTCACCTCCCGCCCTACCCCTCTACTTGCAACACATACACACAGATGCACACACACTCACACACAAGCCAACATGCTGAAGAAATAATGTAACGTAGCAATGCAGCACACTGTGGCATGATGCAAAAAGGTAGACAGAACAACCCGTCCTGCCCTGAATCCACTGGCACTATCTGGACTTAGTGGGTGTTCAGAACAGAATCAGACTCGAGTTCATTCCCTCTCTTTCTCTCTGTTTTTTTTTTTTTTTCTTTCAAAGGAGATGAAACGTTTCATTTCATCTCTGTCATTGATTCAGGTAGATCTATCACTGACTTTGGATGGCGCTCTCTCTCCAGTTTGATCTCCGCAGCTGCCTCTTCTCTCTAGTTCTGCATAACCAGTGAGTCCGCTGGACTTTGATGAATCTTTGGCAGCCTTCTAGGCATAGTAACTGCTGCTACCAAAAGTTTCCCTGTGCAGAATTTGGAGGGAGGCAAAGTACTGACATGAGAACACACACACACACACACACACACACACACACACACACACACACACACACACACACACACACACACACACACACACAAATATGCAAACATAATTTCCCACTTCTGTCCGTTACTCCGCAGGGTGTAAATGCTCTCTCTGAGTAAAATGTGTAGCAAACCCCCTGTGTGCGTGCGTGCATGCATTTGTGTGAGTGTTGCTGAATGGAAAATTGACCAACATAGCACTAACATAATTAAAGGCCCACTCCATATGTTCTTTTCAGGGTTTTTCAAATGGAAACGGCCACTAAGCCTTAGCAAAAAGCAGTGACGTACGTTACCACAGTAAGCTATTAAAGAGCTGAATAATGTGAATGTTTGGAGCTATGTAATGTAACCTAAGTAAAGCAATGTACTGCTGTGGACGCCATGTTAGTTTGGGTCCAAAAGTCACACAATAGCACAAGCAATCGCAGCAGCAGACCAGCAACTCAGAAGTAAAATGACTGTTTCTGTCAATGGAGTCTGGTGGCTATGATGAGAGCAATATAACGACTTCAGTTACCGTTGGAAAGGGCTGTTTGACAGGAAGGTAAAGAGGTGAACATATTCTAAATATAGCATACACTTAAACTTGATTGATTTTTTTTTAGGTGGTCCTTTTTTTTTAGGTGGGTAAAATGTTTTGCTGCAGCCCCATCCATAGAAGTAACCTACATATCGCTCTCTTGAAAGCTACCAGTCTCCTTTGACAAAAGCAGTAATTTTACATCACAGAAAAAGGGAGTTGCTGATCTGCTGCTTGGTTTAATTAGTTAGTTTGTGTTATTGTGTGACTTTCGGATCGCCAACCAAAGCATCCAAACTAATGTGGCATCCACAGCAGTACATATGCTTCCGTGCTGGTAACATCACTCCTGTCTGCTTATATGTAGTCTGGCTTATCGGATACACAGTGCGGGCATAACGCCTCACTTCCTGTGCACAGGCACATGCAAGTTCTTCCCCTTCGTGTTCCTGTTCTCAAAGTCCCTTCACAGCAGTCGATTGTGATTTAAAGAAATGCAAACAAGCCAGAGTGTTTTTCCCCCAATACCCAGGTGAAAATGCAGTGGAGCCAGACCTTACTCCAACACTGACGCATCGCTGTGGAGAGAGGTCTGGCTACGCGAGACTAGCTCATGTAGTAATGTCATCATGCACAAACCTACATCAGGTCACGTGGGAAAAGTTTTTAGAAGGTCTTGGGGGGGAAAAACAGCATTTTAACACTAAAACATATACGTATTTCGACCAAAATGTGAATGTTTGGATTTGAATACACAAGAAACACTACTGGGAAGCTACAGCATTTTATAAAAACCTCAGAAAAACGACGTTTAACATACAGTAGTCACACACACACACATAGACATACATCTGTGGTGAGCAGCTTTTCTTTCCATTCATTTGAACTGTCAGATTGAGTATAATCACTGAGTAAATGCACTGATTTACACATGCACACACGCACACACACACACACACACACACAATACCACAAACGCAGCACCGCATTTAGAAGGCAGAGCACTTGAACCCCATCAGCAGAGCGGTACCAGCTGACTCTTCCCGACACTAATTATACTGAAAACAAGTCAGTGATGTGCTCTTCATCATCCGATGTGCTCACTCTTTCACCCCTCGCTCCACCATCACAACTTGCTGTCATTGTGGTTTCTTTTTAATCATACTTGATGGCATGTCTTGCTTTTTGCATCATGTATTTTTCATATTTCAGTAATAAGTGTCTGCTGGTTTCTGTTCTATATCCCCCTGTGGGGTCTTTACCGCACTCCCTGCTGAGCCTCACATGATGCTCAGATTCCTTCTGGTAGCAAAGCCTATTCTGCCATATCCAACTGTGTATTGATTTGTTGATATAAATGATTTGCTCTCTTTCAAATCCCAATGAGGGTTTATTGCGCAAATGTTAATTGGATTATTTAAAGGCATAATACGTAACCTTATCCTAAAAAAACAATGTATAGCCTAATACAAAGGTAGTCCCTCTCAATAGGACCAATAGGAAAATACAGGCATATATGCCTATTTTTTTCTGTTTACCTAGTGTGTGGGAAGTTTGTGGGCGTGGCTAAACAGACTGGTATCCCCACGTGGGGTGTAGCCCCAGCCAATAACAGAGTGTGCATCATCCCTCGCAGTCCCAGCTCATTACCGCTCACGGCCTCTTGGCAGACTGACTGTTTGTCGTGTCAATATAGGTTGAATATGATACAAAGCGGTGGTGTTTGACGACAAAAAGGTTATTACATGGTTGTGTCTCCTCCCGCTCCCCCGTCGTGTGCCGGTGAAACAGACAGCAGCGCTGCAGTTCTCACAGAAAGAGGAAGAGAGATGAGGGCAGAACAAGACATGTAAAACCACACATCGATGTGTTTAACGAACAGTTTGTGAGTTTATGTTGTGCTTTTGTAACGTAATCGCCATGAAACAGTCAGGAAATAAAGTTTTAATCTGCACGACCAACGGTCTCTCTCTTCACTCAATGTCTAGCTCGCTCTACGCTCGCTCTCTCTCTCTCTCTGGATCACTGAGCAGGAGAGGAGGGGGCGTGGCCGGCTTTCACCGAAAATTGTTACACATTATGCCTGTAAGAAAATGACATTAATGGTTGCTAATTGCTAAATGTGACTTGATTCTTCTAGCCCACTCTTCCTAAAGTCCTTGGATGCATTTAACGAACCCTCATGTGACAAAAACATGTGTGCAGTAATGATACAAATACCAAGAAATAGCATTTCTTATTCAGTGTTCATCTAGAAAAACTAATCAAAGTGTGCTGTAAAAGAACTGTTTTCAATGGTTGTCAGAGAAAAAGTAAAGGAGAAAGCACCAGTGACAAGATAATTTTACTGTTTTGTCCCATAAAGAGAAATTTACCCAAACACATCATAGTGGAAGATGTTGTCTCAGAAATGGTCCACCTTCTATACAGTAATGTAATGAATGTAACCTCTCAAATTTTAAGAAGCAATATTTTATTGATGGCACACTAATACACACGAGGCCTTAACAAATGAGTTTTTATGTAAACCTTTGAATGATGGTAAAGCTTTCATAGTAAACACCCCAAAGGCCAAATTCACTGTTAAGATACGCTGCACAAAGCTGTATTTCATATGCATACAGTCATATTTTCCTTGAGTATTTATCAGAGGCAATGACTCTGAAGTGGGTTTTTTTTTCTTTCTAAATAAGCTACTTGTCACATTCTTAACACCCTTTGTTGCAAATCAAAATTGTCCTACAGTAAATTTGATGTTTGGTAAATGTCACTTCAGCATTGCTTGAACTATAATTCCATCTAGATTACAGATATAACAATCATTTTTCCCTTTGTGTTTAACATCAACAACAAATTAATTTTAATTTAATTGAGTGACTCTTGGGGCAATTCCTGCTCTACACAGCTAAGTGCACTGAAGGGCCACAGTATGTAAATCACAGCAAGGTGCCACTGCCAACTATTGGGGTCCAAGTATTCGCCATAAATTAATTATTATTGGTTAATGTAATCCAGCGGGTGGGCATATGTGTGATAACACCATTACTGTGATAAATAGCACATGAAGACATATATTTAGGACTTTTATTTGGTAAGAATTACAATCCTGTTAGGAAAAGACGAAAATCAGCAGGGACTTCAATGCAAGTTTTGCTGGGCTCTGTCTTTTTCTTAAAGAAATGGGTAATGCTTTTGATGAATATATTAATCAAGAGATACAATGTTGAACTAATGAAGGATTAAAGAATTAAATATTTGTTTTTTACTTGAACCTACTGGCACAATATAAGGGAGAAAAGAAAATATTGATTAACATAGTCTCACATAGCCATCTCCACAGCGATGTGTCCACGCTGGGGGAAGGTCTGGATTCAATGTGCTTTCGCTCTGGGATAGTGAAAAAAACCTCCCTGGCCTGTTTGTATTTCTTTAAACCAATCACACAGTGACGGCAGTGCCTCTGCAGATTAATTCACCAAAAGAACAGAGCAGGCCTGTCTTATTTCATGATCTAAATCTTCAAAACTTGTCATTTTCAACATGTACTGTAGGTTGATTTTGTTTTTGTTGTTTCTGTAGCAACGGGACTTTGAGAACAAGAACACGGACTTCCTGTTTCCGGGCTGGGCAGATTTCCCGGAGGCTTTATCCAGGCAGTGTTTTTCCGGTAAGTCAGACTAACACATGAGCTGAGGTGTGATGTGACTAATGACAGAGCACAGCAATGTTAAGTACATGCATGACCTTCTGCTTTATGTATTTCTGATGTCCAGGGTGGCCAATGAACAAGAATGGCCCAGAAAAGATATATTGTATGCAGTGACATACATTCTATGCTAATATTGTCTATGTGCAGTTCAGTGTACATGTGCACATGTATGTGAATGTACCATACATACACAGAGTAGGCTACCCATAGCCTGAGAGAGGGAGTAGAGAGAAGGAAAAGAAGAGTAACTGATAAGAAATTGAGTTGTTTTGGTAATTGAGCGACTGTCATTCATGTCATCATTTGGTAATGGAGTTTTGTGTTATTGTAGATAAATTGGCCCCATGCATTGGACTTGTTACAATGATTGTGAGAAAATGAATATGAGTGAGCACTGAAATAGTGTCGGTGTGTGTGTGGTTGAGAGAAAGGAAGAGACAGACTGAGAATTAAAGGGTGTGTGCCATGGAAGTGTCAAATTACCTTCCGTCAGTATTGGAGAGCTCATGCATCAGGGAATCACCTCCGTATTTCATTTCACTACCAGAACCAGTCGGCTAAAGCCCTATTCGGACCGGATTATTATTACAGGGAAATGTGGGTGATAAAAATGCAGGCTCCTCAGTAATTAAACACATCGTTCTGGACGGCATTTTTGCCAATACCAAATTACATGGGGTCGGATGAAATTTAATCCTAACCCTAACCTGCAGACCGCTTAAATTAATCCGTTATCTCTGCACAACAAAAAAAGACACAACACCGGCCCTCACAAGACCGGCCCTTCAGGAAAAGTCCCGAACATCCCAATGGCCAGTCCGCGTCAGGACGCAACCGCTGCTTCGGGTGAACGGAGCTGTGGGGGATATTTTAGCGGATATTTTAGGGGATCTTGTGGTTCAGGAGCAGCAGAGCGCTCACTGCTTGCTGCTGGTCTGGTGTGCAGGATTCAGTGATCGCCAGGGCGGATGGGCTGCCATGCTCCTGCCGTGAGCTGCGCACAAATTTAAGTTAACATTCTAGTTTTTGGATTTTGGAGAGTTATTCATGTTTACTAATATTTTGGACTGTCTTAGACTGTAGGAATAACATATATGAATTTTGAAAATGGGCTTAGTTTAAGATTACGCCCAGTTTAACAGTATATTTTTGAACAGATGTCTGACAACCAATTGGCAATTAAAATTTTCTGTGGCCACGGTATAATGGTTATGCCTGTCAAACATACGCTCGTGTGCAAAGCAGAAGGCGATGAATCAATGACAGTGCTGATCCGATTGTCTTGCGCTTATAAATTCATTAAAGCAAAAATCAATAATAATCATTTGATTTATTTAGACATTCTTACTGGAAATACGTGATCTTTCCAGATTACCTTTTAGAAAAGCCGCCCCAGTGGTGAATATTCATGGTCTGATTATGATCACAAACACCATTATGACAATAGCATATTTCCATTAATACAACTAATTTGCTATGGTTGTCTTGTAATTGCCTTCTACTTAATAACAATCTTTTATCAGGTTTAAAATGATTATCTACTTAATTTGCACTTTACTGTGCATCTATGTTGCAATTAAAACCTCCATACAGTTATTATAATCAACCATAAGTGGATTGTAATGACCTGTTGTGAGATTAAAATTACTTATTAGATTATATAGACTGATAGGCCTATACCAGACAGAGATTGCAGTTATTGACATTCTTACAGCTAATAATTTTAATATGCAAAACAAACAACCCAAACCAGCAAGGTGGACGAGATCAGTCAGTTCATTACGGAGTTGAGGACCTTGAAAAGGTCTTTCATTGAGATGAAATGGGCGAGACAAAAGTGCCTTGGCAGGGCTGTGTGGAGACTCTCCTGAGGAAGAAGCTTATCACCCTGCTTAGAGCCAGGCTGGCATAGGAGATGAGAAAGAGAGAAAAAAAAACCCACTAGAGCTGTAATGAAATGTGACTTCCTTGAAAATTATTTTTCCTTCACTTAACAAAGAGAAATACAAGGAGGACACCACACCAGACCAGGTGTGCATGCACTCTTTCTGACTGTGCACGTGATGCAGAATTGATTCAAAGATCCACCAACAAACACCAAAGGGCCGTGTTGGTGAAATGACTAATTCATGCTTTGACTACTGCAGCAAAAATATTGTAGAATTACCTGAGAATGTACACTATGGAAAACATCCCGTACATGCTTGTGAATCTGTATTATATATACTGTTAAAGCCTGGTGTTTTATACCATGTATTGGATTTGCATATTACACCTTATGAGGCAATACATAAGAGCACATAACTACCCTACTAGATAGATTATAAATATACAACATGAGCTACATCCACACACATACCCATACATATAGCACCTGTCAACAGTTTGTAGATATAATACATGTTTTGTGTTGCATTTTAAGTACATGTGCCAGTTGTGTGATATATGCGTCATTAACGTAGCGATTATAATGTTGTAAAACGGGACTAATTCGGAAGGTTTAGCCAGCAAAAACACTTAGTTAGGTTTAGGCAACAAAACAACTTTGTATGGTTTAGGGCTGCACAATAAATCTTTTTTTTTAATCGTCATCGCAATATCAACTTGTGCAATAAACACATCGCAAAAGACCCTCAGGAGTTAGTTGAAAGAGAGTATCGGTAGAAAACTGCTCTTTAAAGTGTAACTATCATTCATTTTTTAAATTATTTTTGTGTTCAGTTCAATATTCAATCTGTTCAATAAAATGTCAGAAATAACTTCCTTTCAGTTTTTTTTAATTCAACAAGCACTTTAGCAGAATACTGAAAGCAGCAGAAAGGCAGAACTGATATAGTAATACACTGTTTATTTATCGTTATTGCAATGTTCAACAAGGTTATCGCATAATTTCCTCATATTGTGCAGCCCTAGTATGGTTAGTAAAAACCACAGGGATATTGCATTAAAATCCCTACTTCCGTATTCCGTTTTAAGTACATGTGACGGTCGTGTGGTACACAGACTTGAACTTCGGTCTCCTGGGTGAAAGTCCTGTGTGTGATGGAGCCAAACACACCCAGAGTGTGTCTTTGTGTCTTGTAAACAGGGCATCATGTCTCACAATAGCGTGCATAATATCTGAATTACAGTGCATTACTTTTCGTAGTCATTGCTACGAACAGCCTGCATAAGAACACAATAGATAGATTATTTATTGTCCTTTCCAAGGAAATGTGTTGCCACTGTCTGTACAAGCCTCACATAAATACTACATAAATACACAACATGAACTCCATCCACACACATACCCATGCACATAGCACCTGTACATAATAACATGTATCTGTGTGCTTTGGTGAGTGCTGTTCTGGCACAGGGAGCAAAACTCCGACCAGGGATCTGGATCTGCAGCCAGATGGAAGCAGATGGGTTGTGTGCTATAAAGTGAGCTCTACATGTGATGGCTTTGCTCTACATGTAAAGTGTTGAACAAAGCACATAGGTACTTAATACTTTCAATGAGAAGGACTATCACTTGTGTAACATATACTCTAATGCAGTAAAGAGGAAAGCACCTTGGGAACTCTTTGATAGCTGCTGCAAGAAAATGCACTCAGGCTCACAGGACAAATTAACGGGTGTCATAAACTTGCACAGTATGTTTTGATCTTTAATGACCTCATTATGTTATACATTACAGGTTATACATTATATCATTGCCACTTTTTTGGCCTATTTTTCATTATTAATAGCTGTGTGATTATTGTTTATTGGTGCATGGTCACATTAAATAATGGGATGTTTAGTTAATGTTTAGGATACTTAAGTACCTCCAGCTCGTCCAGCACCTTTTGGTTGACTTTTGGTTTCACTCATCACTGGTCATCCACCACCAAGCCAGTCTGCTCTCTAGTAGTTGATCTATTGTAGTAGGATGCCATCAACTCTTGATTTAATTATGATTGTTGTGGATAACTACGATATGAGCCACATGTTCTGCAAACACGGACACATGCGCTGCGTGCTCCGCTGATATTAAGACACTAGTCCAGTCAGCAGACGGTGCGACAGAAGATTACATTAATCTGTAGTAATATCCTACATACTCCTGAATTCGGGTACATTTAATGAGGTTGTTGTCGGCCGGCGGTCACCGGAGACCTCTGTGCTGTCGGGCGGGTGTCACATCTGCGCGCAGCAGAGAGCGGGTGGCTCTACTCGGCGCACAGGAAGAGAGGATATATATATATATGAAGAAATATACAGCCCAGTAGTATTTCTCTCTCCTCTTTTTTTTTATATTGTTGCTGTTCTGAAACTGTACATGCAGGATGTGACGGTTGGTCATTGTGATATTTGTGCCGCATCTCCTTCGTTGTTTTACCCAAAGTGAAACATTTTTAAACTCTCTGTGACCAGGAAAAAAAAAAGCCAAATGTGCAGCTTTCAGCTCAGAATAGACACTCGCCTCGTCACGCTGCTGCTGATTGTAACATGGTGTAATACCATGATGTAAATACACGGTGCCCCCCGGTGACTCATAATTCAAACATTCCTCTGTATGAGCAGGTTCTATGTAGCCAATGATCTTTAATACGACCTCTTTACAATTAAGATGTAAATGAAGTGGATCTTCACACCACTTGATTTTCTCTTTTCTCACAGTAAAGAATTCAAATTGCCTACTTGTCTATCTTAAGAATGCCACTGACTTATTCTCCACATGTGAGGCTCGCAGCCATTTGCCTCCGCTCTAAACGCTCATTGATTCAAGCATTTTTTTTAATGCCCTTATCTCAAGATCACAAGTTCATTATTTTGTTATCTTGAGAATACAAGCTTTATTATCTTGAGATAATTAACTGGTTATCAGGAGAAAACAAAAGATAATTGCAAAATCCAAAATGCTGTAGCTCAGAGACAGTAACACCTACTACCACAGTCAAAACTTTATTTCTATAGCACCTTTTAAAAACAAGTGCTTTACAATAAAACAGAAGCCATTTAAAACACAGAAAAAATACAATGGACTCACAGTTACAGGGGGATGGGTGCCAAATGACACTTTATGTTAAACCGTGTTTCTTAAAACGTATTGATAATCCTTCGGTGTCCACCCCAACAAAACTGCTATTCCAGTGTACATTTAAAACTTTTGAAAAATTAATACAAGGCCAATATCGTTTCAGAGCCCTAACTGCTTGAGAGATTTTCCAATTTGGTATCAATTTGATGAATACTTGACAGAGAAAATGTAATGCATATGAAATCAAGGACCAAAGAACATTCCAAAAAAAAATCACTAACTTTATCCTTCACAGGAAGAATAATTTATTCAAGGCATATTTTATGCAGATTACTTTGTAATTTATTATATGACAATTTCCACAAAGTATTAGACTCAGTTAATGGCACGTAAATGCCATGGGTCTTATTTCTTAATTTGTAATTTCGGAAATATAAGAGTTATTCCTTTAATTAATGAAAAGTCCATTTTGAAAAGGCTGTTGATGGGGTGCTCTGTTTTGCTCTGTGTCAGGTATTTCGGAAATTCGTCATTTCTTTTCTTCTCTCCTTCCTCAATTTTCCCTCTTTTTGAACCCGTAAATTAATGCGGTTCTTATAAGCAAGGTGATAAAAATGCATTATGAATCGCCTGCACTTTTGAACCTCACAGTGTGTGAAAATGCATTAAACTTAGCAGGAACAGAGGAAGACGGACCAAAAGAAAGAGTGAGAAAGAATGAGGGAGGGAAAAAAAGAGGAGGAAACTTCATAACAGTGCGTCGTCAGCAGAAGGAGGACTGCAGTATTTCATACTGATGTGTGCGTGCATGCGTGCGTGCATGGGTGGGGGGGGTGAAACTTGTATCAGGCATGGTACAAGGTTGACTAGCAGGGGAAATGATGAGAGGAAACAAATGCAGTAGGTAATAACATTCATCAGCACACGCATACATAAACACTTGTGGTTCATTTATGTGACTGTCATATGGATAGATATTGTAATATAACACTTTTGGTCGCACATACTTATCTGGAATGTACAGGCACAATAAACACATTTATATTAACACACACACACACACACACACACACACACGCACACACACACACGCACACACTGTGACTATTAACGAGACTCATGTTGTTCATCACTTCAGCGCTGTCTCCATTGCACTTATCCCATGAATAGCTACTTCTTCCCCGGCTCTTTATCTCTCTCCCCTGTTCTCTCCCATATTAAATTTTCACCATTGATTTCCCACTTCTTTCAGTCACTCTTTCTAAAATGTTTTATCATGGTAAAACTCCTGCCCCCCCCCCCCTTCACTCTCTTTCTTCCCTTATCTCAATCTGGAGATGGAGTATCTATCCTTAGCAGTATTTTCTTTCAACTATTAATTGGTCGAAAGTCTCATTTGTGTTCAAGCTATGTTGAACATAATGTGCCACTTTTGGTGAGACCATTTATGTTGTCGGCAATTAACTTTCTTGGATCACATAGT
Organism: Heterobranchus longifilis; assembly: GCA_028570985.1. Taxonomy (NCBI): domain Eukaryota; kingdom Metazoa; phylum Chordata; class Actinopteri; order Siluriformes; family Clariidae; genus Heterobranchus; species Heterobranchus longifilis. The sequence goes on along the minus strand of JAOVVB010236546.1, from coordinate 6,392 downwards.
GTTTTCCCTCGAAAAACGACCAGATGGGTCGTTTGTACAAGCAGCTCATTACGACGTTTATTGTGGCGGCGTCCTCTAGAGGTCGTAGTAATTATGACGGGAGCAAAGCAGGAAGTTATGTAACATAGTAATGACACTGAAAACACACCAAGCAGCGGCAAAGTGCAGCTTGGCGCAATAATTGCATTTTTTCTGCAGCTGGGAAGCCTGTTTGTGTGTTTCAGGCGGGAATAAATTATTTGTAACGTAAGTCAACATGTCACAGGAGTCACTGATTGGTTGGTATTCTCTGACCGCAATTCATAGCTAATAGTTAAATTATCCCCAAACTTTTAGTTTGGCTGCACTTCGGTGGGAATTGTGGTGGATGGGTCAAACAAACACAGCAAACCGAACCAAGTAGTTTTGGTGCCTAAACCTAAACAAACTGTGACTATTTCACAACGTTAACCATGTTTTAAAACCATTACATTTAGGTATAAGGATGTGATGATCTAACGTTCATTTCGAAAACGCTCCTGTGGGTCGTATTAGAGAGGGAACGTGGGAACAGTCGACCTATGGTCGTATGGTTTGAAGGACTTCTTGGGTTTTCTTGGTGAAGTAGTAATATGCCCTTCTGCATGCTTTGATCAAAGTACATTGTTGTACATGTACAGCACAGTATGTTCAGTATGATTCTTCTGAATCACGAAGGAAAAATAGAACAGAAATAGATCTTTCCCTTCATTCTTTTGTGAACTCTCCACCCCCTACACTTCCAGCAGTCCTTTTCATAGCCCTCAGAAATGAGTTCTTCCTGTCACATAAACTGGCTTATGTTTTTATGAGACAATACTGGACTGATATCTGGCCATTTAAAAAAAAATTAAAAGTATGAGAAACCAATCATTGATTTTCACTGATTTGAAAATAGAGTTGGTAAAGCCTAAAAATAAAATAAAATAAAAACGTAACACAAGGTTCACTTGTAGGGAAGCCTATTGCATTTGTTTGAGAAAATCAATTCTGCCCTGTTTTTCTGAATCAATTAGATGCGTTTTCATGAGAAAAAACATAATTCTGCTGTTTTTCTGAATTAATGAGATACGTTTTCATGGAAAAAAACAAACATTCTGCCCTATTTTTCTGAATTAATGATATATGTTTTCATGAAAAAAATAAATTCTGCCCTGTTTTTCTGAATTGATTAGATACGTTCTCATGAAGAAATAATTATGCTGTTTTTCTGAATTAATGAGATAAGTTTTCATGAAAAATACATACATTCTGCCCTGTTTTTTTTAATTAATGAGATAGGTTTTCACGAAAGAAAAAAAAAAAGTTCTCTGTTTTTCTGAATTAATGAGATAATTATATTGTTAATTCAGAAAAACAGGGCACATTTATTTTCTCAAGTGAATGCAATGCACTTCCGTACACTTGCTTGCCTGACAACATCTCGTGGTCTTCAACAGTTTGCTGAGTTGCTCAGGTGGCTTAGTTGTCATCATGTGACCTAATCATTTCTATTTCACTTTTCACAAATGTATTTTGTCAAACTGATATTTTCAAGGTCAAGGTTTCACACTCAAACTATATATGTTCTTTGTTTTTTTAAAAATTATTTTATAGTTTTTATCCATGAATGAGTTGATTGGCCCACAATTTTGTATGTTCCTTATCTGTCAAAGAAGTTAAATAATAAGAAATATAGGGTAAGCAATAAATAACTGAAATTATGACAAATGTTATGACACTTTAGAGTTTTCAGAGTTTGGATAGCAGCAAAAACTACCAATGTATATTTTTATTGGTATCATTATGCTGTTATTATAACATTTAAAGATGGCAATAGGCATTTTTGAATCATGATGTCTCACATACACTGTAGACATGGGTAAAAACAAAAGCTGCCATGCCCTAGAATCAATGGATTACCAAGCCCATGCTATCCAGGAAAAAAAGCTGTTTGCTGCTCTGTAATATCATTTTACGACTATTAATCAGCATTCCCTCGCATGCGAATAACATGAATCGTCATTTTTTTCTGCAAATGTGTGTAATGTTTGTGTGAGCAAGCTTGGAGGCTTTCTGAAAATAGGTTTGTGTGTAGGTGTAGGTGAGTGTGCAAGGGCATTCACGGGTGACTGTGTATAAATAAATGCACTTGTGCGAGTGTTGCATTTCAAAAGTGATGCTCTGCAGCCCCATAATCATCATTCACACTCCCAGAGATTTGAGCAGAGAGTGGCAGAGTCATCTCAAAGACAATTAGAGAGAGAGCGAGCCTGTGCTCAGGTCTGTGCATTTATGTCTGCTCCTGTGTGGTTTTGTTTCTCTGTTGCTGTGTGTGAGCTGTGTGAATGGATGTTCATTGTCCATAAAGGCAACATGAACCAGCAATATTGGTAGCGGCTTTGTAATTTGTTATCAACTATCTCCAGCTTTGAAGAAAATTATCCTCTTCAGACTGGCTTCTCATACGCTCCCAAGTCAGGGTCATGCAACATGCTCCTGTCCTCCTATGAAAATCAATGCCACTCCATTTTCAGAATTTTATCATTCCAAGTGCTACCTCACACAATGCTACACAAGCTAGGCTCTTGCCCACTCTTCTTTGTGGATCAACTCCCTGAATAATGCATGTGCTACTTGTTCAGTCAGTCAGGACTTAAACACATGATATTGGCTGTAGGCCGATAGTAACCAGGCATGTACAATAAACGTTTTCAGTTGTCTGTCTTGCAGTGCTTTTGATGGAACAGATCCACTTTTAATCAGTTAACTTGTCTACACGGGCCACATAATGGCTTTGCCTTCACTCACTTTTAAAATGAAATGATGCCCCTGTGGCTTAGGGGGTTAAGATCCCGAATCCCTCATATCCTGACATCGTTCCACTAAAATGACAAGAAATTGAGGAGTAGGTAGAACTATAAAATATGTGTACTTGTACTTGTTGTTCTGCCCACCAGGCAGTTAGTCTAATGTTCTGGTTTGCTTTACTGACTTCTGGTACTGCAGCGGTATAAACAGGAAACAGGAAGTAGGACTGCATGTTTTAGTTGTAATGGAGATTTCAGCATCAATGTGTTGTCATCCATTGATTTGACCCAAGCATTGCCTGTAAGACTTTTTTTTTTTTTTTCAATTGTTTGCAAGGTTATGTTTCAGTATTTAAGAATATTTCGTTGATGGGATTTTTTTATGTTTGTATTAGATTAATGCTAAATACTGGCTAATAGTTGGTCTTCCCTTATCTCAGTAGCATATAGTTTTCATTTAGTAGGCTTTAGGGATGTCAATTTTCTTTTATTTTTCTGACCGATAGCCGAGCCTTGTTAACTGATCGTTAACCGTTAACAACAAGCAGGAAAAGTTTCCCAGTTCACCTGTCCGGGAGGCTCGGACATAATACGTTCAGTGTCATGCAGCCACGATGTTGCGTGCATTGTTGTATTGTGTGGACATTTGCAGCCACTTTTCCAGAATGGAACAGTTGTGCGTCCGGCCCACCAGAGCGCGAAGATTTTGGATGGAGTTAGTTGGAGCCCCGACTTATCTCCCGCTCCACCCCGCTCTAATTTTGGTCCGGTACCGCTCACACACCATGAGTTCGAAGCATGCCTGAGCCCGACACAGGCTCACATAGTACATGGAGCTGAACTACATGCCGCAGTGCCCAGAGCGCTGCCTGTCTGCAGAGCGAATGTCCGAGCCTGTCTCCACCTCATCAAGCTGCGAGGTTGTCAGCTGTGTGTCTGCCTGGTATACTCCGTGTGCAAGACGACTGATTTAACCCTTCCGTCCTCGTCAATATAGCGGCATGTGTCACGTAGATCTCCGCTGTGAGTGCTGTCCAGCAGTCGGTTGTGAGAGCAGAAGAAAAGAAGCTTAAAACCCACCTTGGTAGTGCAACGTTTGCACCAGCAAATTAACTAGCAGTTAGAAAATATATTGTATAACCTACATTTTTCGTTAACCATGCAACAAAAGTTTTTTATTACCTTTTAATTTTTATTCTAAAAATATTGTTTTTAACTATTTAACTGATAGTAATAATCGGTCAGAATTCATAATGTCCGTTAACGGTTAAACGGTTAATCATTGACGTCCCTAGTAGGCTTTATATGTAATGCTTTAGCAAATGTATGTCTATGTATTTACTATTTGTATATAAGTAATCTGTTTCTATTGTTTCAGTTTTACTCCTTTACTGTATCAACGTGTTCTATAACAGTCTGCATTAAATCTGGAGCTCGAGAGCAGCGTCCTGACTCTCATGTTCCTTGAGGGAGTTTGGCTGTCTGTCTAATTTTGGTTAGAAAACACTATTAGGAGGACAGTACATTTGTCTTGGCCCTTGGCACCAGAGACATGATTCTGCTTGGTTTATCGCTGTGGGGGATATCGGAAACTAAAGCCTCCTGATCAGAAGGGGAAATCCAGTTGCATCATTGCTATCCTGGCTCTAGTCACAATTACCTCCCTTCGGGATAAAGATTGAAAGGTTGGTTGGTTACCAGCTTCCAACTTAAGGATGACAGAACACCATGTTTCATTAACACTCTCAAGTCCTGTTGGAATAAACACATCAAACCTGCACTTGGTCAAATGATCAGTTGCCTGAATCGGTTTCTTGTCCTAGCAGTCACAGGGTATATTCTTAATAACATAATATTGCACAGCTGAGGCTCGCTTTTTAGTTACAAGAGCTGTTCAGCTCAGCGCATTCCTCTTTCCATAGCAAATGGATCTTTGTAGTCCCTGGACTGTGGTAGCCGAGGGAGAGCCCACACTCTGCTTGTGAAGGAAAATAATTTGTTATCTCATAATTCCCCCAAAATGTTTACGTCCAGAACAGCTCACTCCACGGTTTCTGTGCAGTAAACCTCAGGGCTCACAGGTTCCAGTGTAATAAGTGCTCCATAATCTTGGCGGTGCTGATGCTTCAACTTTATGGTCCAATGTGGCTGATGTGCGTGACTCGTCTTGCATCAAGTTTCATCTTTATTTGGTGGCCCAAACTAGTGCTCGGCAATATGGCCAAAATCTTCTATCCCGATAAAGATCATTAAATATCTCTCTCTATATATATATATATCACAATACAGCATGTTTTCTGGTAATTTATTAAATAAATAGTCTATATGAAATAATCACATGGTAAAGCCTATTTTTGTACTCCTGTGTGAATTAAATTTACTTTAGCACAAAATGAACATAATGGTTTCAAGTAGAATTCTAGAGAAAAAAAGTAGTTTCCCGGCTATCCACTATGTTTACATGCATGCACACAAATAGTGTGATGCAAAAACAAAACCACAATCTTCAAACAATATTTCCTCAAAATATTTCACATCAGACTTTCTCAGAAATTTGAGTTAGTATGTGCTTAAACCAACTCTTCCTCTTCAGATCCAGCGGAGTATAGCTTATTTGTGATTATTCACAATTGTTTGCTATAACTCTCCCTCCATTACCTGCTGTAAAAGTTATAGAGAGACGTATTCCTCTTAGTAATCTGTCTTGCCACATGATGCAGAGAGATCCCTTTTCTGTTCATTTCAAAACATCAACGGTTTGGAAGGAATTTGGGGATTTAGTGCCATCATTGGGCACAATAACACAATCAGAGATGTCCTTTTAATTAATACTTCACCCTTAGTCCTGAGCATCTGTGAGCCATCCACTGTTCCAAGAGAGCAGCCTTGCTGTTCGTCAAATGTGTACCTCTGCCATGAATATATAAAAGGCAAACAGGGAGTGTTCTCAATTATGAACACTATGTCCTCTTCAACCTTTGTGTGCGTGTGCATGTGTGTGTGCATGTGCGTGTGTGTGTGTGTGCGTGCGTGCACGTGTCAGATAGCAGGACAGTGAATGCAATCCCTGCTGAGCAAGTGTCCTTGTCATTTATAGCCATGTGGATGTGTTCTTGAATGCATGCAGGTGTCTTGTGTATGAGTGTGTGGTCTGGCATCCATAGATCTGACCGTTGTCAGGGACAGTTTGACTGACAGCAGCTGCACCTCACCAATATGGAATCGAGCACTGTATTAGAGTACGGCATGTGTGACGAGAGAGAAAAGAGTGAGAAAAAGCTGACCTTTGCGCTTTAATTTTAGCGGATGTTTTGTCACCATGCACAAAGAAGTCATTTTAAAGTATTATATTGTATTCCGATACAACCTGCAAAGACTTCTAATGTGCTTCCAGTGGACTTTTTATGCTTTTTATGCCTCCTTTTATGTTTTCGAGTTGTCTGTCCCATTCTTGTGAACGCGATGTCCCGAGAATGCCTTTAGGGAATTATTTCAAATTTGGCACAAACATCCACTTGGACTGAAGGATGAACTGATTAGATTTTGATGGTCAAAGGTCACTGTGATATCTCAAGAATTCCTTCC
>JAOVVB010236529.1:0-23057 GCA_028570985.1 Heterobranchus longifilis | reverse complement strand
AATTTCAAATGGGGGGGGTGGGGGGGCAGGCTGGGGCCACATGTGATTTTAGGGGAACCAAATATGTAAAAGCACAACTGTGGCATACCACCACCCTCATAGGTTTGGTTCTCCAAAAGACTAACAATACACATGTAACAATAAACACAAGTATCACTGCCCATTACAATTTCCCTTAAATGTGCGGTGAAAAATGTTCAAAGATATTTGCCACAATTAGGGGGGCCAGAGGGGGGTCAAAGTTTAATATTACAGGGGCACTGCCCTAGAACCCCCTTTGGCTGATGGGAATATCTTGGGTTTTTGCAGGTATTTGGTCAAACCTTGGAGCAAAAATATTGGGACAAAATATTAAAATTTGAATGTACCAAATTTCATGTCAATCCATAGTTGAGACATTTCACCAAAATCCAAAAATGCTAACCTCGTGGTGACACTAGAGGAAAAGTAAGGGGTTCACAAAAGCACCATGAATATCTGTACAAAATTTTGTAGAAATCCAACCAATAGTTTCTTTCAGTCAGAGATGACCCACAGACCAACAACTAGAGTGTGGCCAATGACATATTTGCCACACAATGAGCCACACTGTTGCACTGGGAGACATGTTCCTTCATTACCATGAACATGGGCACTGTACTTTTTGAGTCAATCCCACATACTGTCCTGGTGGCATGAATATTCACTAGCTCATCAAATGTGTATTCAATTCAATTCAATTTTATTTATAGTGTCATATCATAACAAAGTTATCTCAGGACACTTTTCATAAAGAGCAGGTCTCGAACATGCTCAATGATTTCCCAACATCACCCAAGAGCATGCGTTACAACGCAACAGTGGTAAGAAAAAAAAACTGCCTTTTACAGAAAAAAAACTATGTATTAATCCACAGCTGAAAATAGTCCCCCAAAAATGCACTATTTATTCATGTTTTGTAGCATTTGGTATAAACTACTGTGCCTAGCTGTTTAACCCTCCTGTCACCTTCAAATTTAATAACATATTTTATTCTAGGGGTCAATTTGACCCCAGCAATTTAAACCTCCAGAAAGTTATAGTATGAAAATTATTACCCAACATTATCTCTCAGGTAGGCTACTTTATGTCTCTTTGCTGAGTACCTAAATACCTCTTTAGATAAGATATACGCCCCCTCCACCACCCTTATACTTTCAGCATACCTATTATGTGACTATGAATAAAATATGCAAATCATCATAAAATCACTAATTGGCCTAAAATTAGAAAGAACAATCTTTTTGGAGCCTTTAATGAACCCATATAATTTGACATGTTTTCAAAGATTTATGCCTTCAGTAGTAAGTGCCAAAGATAAAGTAGGGAAGTAAAAAAAAAAAAAAAAAAAAGTATTGAAACCGAACTAACACATTGCTGGTTTTGGTCTTTTCATGTGATTTGTGGACAATAAGAAAAATCTAGAATGATGCCAGCTTTATCCTTTGATTGTCTCTGTACTTACGAGACAGAATTGAGTAGAGAAATGTGATTGTTAACAGGGCTCCTGCCATGGAACGCAGTGCCGGGGAAAGCCTGTGGTATGACTCTGTCCACTATTTGCAAGACCAGAGAGGTAAGAACCAGGAAATAATGAATGCTCTGCAGTCATGTTCTACAATTTTCCTGACATGAAATGAAGACGCATGTCATCGCCACTAATGCAAATCTCTTATATCCTATCAGTACCGAATGACCTATGACCTCTACATTGCTGCGTTCGCGGGTGCGGGCATCACTCTCTTGGCTCTGGTGAGTGATTATGCTTCAGCTGGGGCCAATTTGGCTGCGCTTCCACAGTGGGGTACAATAGTGTTATGGCTCATGTGACTTAGTGACGCTCAAAGTGTAGGCGGTGAGGCATCTCAGGCCTCCATGACTGATGACTTTCGTACTATTGCTCTCTGTTCCTCCTTCTCAGCTGACACAAACATCATAATAGTGCCGTAATGTCTGGTGGTTTTCCAGCCAGGCAAATGGTGCTCCATTATACTCGCATGCTCCATTACAGAAGCTGTTATATGGATGGCATCTGCTATCAAATTAATGTCATTAGCAGTCATATTTCTTTCTTATTTCTAGATTTATTTGTGATTGTTGTGGATTTTTCTTCACTTCTGTTCTGACACACTTTCTGTCTCTGCTTGTCCTTCCATAGCTGACCTATACTGTGTCAACCACCTATAACTTTGCTGTTCTTCGGTATCTGGGGAGAAAGGGCATAGGCGCACGGTGTTAGGCTCACCAGCTTCCGGTCTGCTCTGTCACTACTTCACCACCAACATGGGGATCTAAAGGGACGACAACAATTCTCTCCCTCCACATCATCTGCACAGAACCACACGTGTGGTCACGGACTCTTAAAAATGTTGTCTTTATATTTTTACTTTTCATGTTGGGAAGAATGTTATTTTTTGTTTTTTTGTTATTTTTTTATGTGTGTGAGGTTTGTCTGCTGCTTTTACATGCAGTAAGTCTTATTTCAGTATTTCTTATGCCATGTCACCAAAATATTTGTAAATTATTGCCCTTGTTGCTTGCTAAGGTTAGTGTCTAAAATCAATTTCTGCTTCCCGTTGCACTCAAAATACGAAATAACACACCACTAATAAATTAACATATGTAAAAAATGACATCAATTTGCAACACATGTGCTGCTAGATTGCAGCTGTTGCAGAGAATAGGGATTATAGGTTACCATGGCTACCATCCTTCACATCTGGTTGCCATGGCGGCAGACAAGCACGCATTTGCAGTCTCACGCTGACCTCAGGACTTTTCTCACGGGCTGGAGAAAAGCCTCAACAATGGAGTCACGCCTGTTTCTAAAAGCTAGCCAATAAGGAGCCAGTTGTGGGGGCCACCTGCGCTACGAGTCTCTGCCAAGGGTTATATTACATGTCAAGGGAGAGGGTCCTCGGGACAAAGAGAGGGTTAGACCTCTCTAAAGGCTTAATGCAGCTCTTCTGGGACAGCAACCACACACACAACACCATCCACATGCTGCTGCATGACCCCCACCTCCCTCCGAATAATTGAAGCGATGGATTCAGTGTGAGGGAACTGAAGGAATTTTAGATTATTTTTTGAATAGTTTCTTTCTGACAAAGGGACATACTTGTTTAGCTCTGATCTAGAAAGGTCTGAAAATGTTTCTCATAATTTTGAGATGGCAAAAGCACTAGGTGCTAACTTATCGAGTGACCTCATAATATTAGACCTGAAACACATTGTTGAGGTGTGACTCCCCCCTGCTGTTAATGCATGACTGAGGTACTTTTATAGGGATAGGACACCTTTGTTTTGTCTCTAATTCTTTAGGAATTTTGTTGTAGTTATTGTATAACACATCTTTTTTTACTTACTGTAGCTGAATTTACTACTACTTTTACAATTTGGGTATTACTAACAACCTTTTGCCGCATAATAAGTAGATTATTCCATTTGGTGTAAGCTTTACCCAGCTGTGAGTGGTGGATTTGTTAAATGGCAGCTGGCTGTTTGATGACTATTTTTTTTTTGTGTTGGTAAAATTTGATAATAAAAAGAATATTCTTTGAAGTATTTGTGCAGAATGCCTCTGAAAACATTGTTTGTAGTCTGTGGGGAAGTGCGGTGTGTGTGTGTGGTGTAGTGTCACAGTGTTTAACTGGCGCTCCATCCTTGGCTTTCTGCCATTTCTAGAGGCCAAGGTATTTTGTAAGGTGTTTTGTATTCTCTCCTCTTGTGTCCACAGGTGCACTGTTCCCTGCACTTGGCTGTGTACCAGGTGTACCTGAGGAAGCTGCGGCACAGGGCGAAAGAGGAGAGGAGAGGCTATGACTTATACGGGAGGTTACAGAGGGACAGGGGGGGGGCACTGTGCTCTCCGTACCCCGCAAACACATCTGATATCTCCTGACAGCGCCTGCAGGAGTTTTTCATGATGACCGTCACAATGAAAATTATACTGTTTTGTGAAGTGTACAACTTGATAGTATTTGGAAAATTGAGTCTCTTCATTATTTTTGATGTTTTTATTAAAATATAGGTTATTCTGTAAAATGCAGTTGGGAGCCATAACAATTTGATATTTTGTGCTTATCTCCTATAATGTTTGCATTTGACCAAATGTCTACAGAATCTATACTTTCTGTATATTTCCTTAAATTAGAGATTTAGTTTGAAAGGCAGACGTGATGATTTTTTTTTTTCTGGCCAGGTCTGCTTTCACAGTATGCGGTGCATGCTTGATATCCTTTTTAATGAAGAGGAAATAAACATTGTTCACCGTCTCTCAGGTTCCCACACATACTTGGTCATTCAATGACATTCAAGATTTTGTGTGATGAAATTCAAACAAGGTGCATTTTGGGATCAAAATTCAAGACCTGCATTTTACTTGTGATCTTGCTGAGAAATATAGTAATGTGTCATTTTAACACTTCTGCTTATTACTGCAAATATTGGGGCTTTTACTGCTGAAAGGTGGAGCGCTGTGGTATACTGATTAATTTGAGTGACCTATTTTAGTTTTAAAAATAGTTTAAGAGCTTTTGTTTTCAAACGTTTAAGTCATTTTTTTAAAAAAGGCACATACCTTCATGAGTTTTCAAGGCATGGGCACAAAAAGCACAGATGAGATAGTGTCTCCATTTGGTTTGTTGCATGTTTTATTTGTAGCCAAGCACTGGAGAGTATTCACCGCTTTGCCAGCATGTTGGCACAACCAAGTCTTATCCCCCGTATAGTGCAAAGAGAGGAGTAAGGGAAGTTGTCCATTAGATCAACACATAATCAAGATGAACAGTCTAACTTTCACACAGCGTAAATCACACTCATGGGTGGAGCACTGAGGGTGAGACAGACGTTCAGTGTCATTTCGTACATTATTAAAATGAATGCCCTTTGCAATTTACATAAGCCATTAATATGGACAGCCCAAAGAAATACGTTTACATTCATAAATATTACAGCGACATTAAAAAAAAATACTGGCATAAGACAGGGTTGCAGTGATATAAGACAGCATCATGAGAGCAACATACTGTATGCTACCAGCTTGTAAGTACCCACTGATTCTCAGGTAAACACTGTGTTAGGCTACATTACCTGAACAGGATAAAAACTGAAATGCTACAGTAAAGAGACAAAAGTATTCCGTTTAATCCAGAGAATATTAACACCAACAAATGATAAGCTAACAGCCCCCATAGTTTGCTTTGAATTAATGTAGGCTGCCAGCTCGGTTTAGTTAAAATGCCCTACTAAGTTCACAGTTAATAACGTTTCTCTCATACTGCTGTGAGTACTAGTACTCAAAACACCTTTACAGTAATCATATGAACAAGTTATTTATTATAAACCTACATTAAACCAAATGTAAAAGGAAAAATATAACTGTACCTGATTGGATTCGATTCACTTTCACATTGAAGCTCTTGTAATGTTCACCGTCCGTCTGCACACACACATTGAAATATGATGCAATTTTTTACTTGAAAGGCAAATCTCAGGCTGAAAGAATACACAAGACCTCCAACAAAACATTAAAAATGTATGAGAACATGCACTATAATAAGAACCAGGGTGACTTTGTGCATTCAGAAGATGAAAACGTCTGATCTTATTTATGCAACAGGTTAGGTTGTTTGAGTAGACGCAAAACATAAAGTACTATTGCAGCAGCAATCAAAATACTGATGAGAATGAATTTAGACCATGTTAAACGTAGTTCATTGAATATCAGCATGTTATTTTTTCGACCCATACAGGCAGGCAAAAAAAAAACCATGCCCTCTGGCAGACAGCAGTAAAACCAAAGGGAGCCTGTGTGTAAAAACATTCAAATAAAAGTTAAGTACCACCCAGCTGAAAATAAGTCAACATTGTTAAATTGTCAGAATACTTAGTTGTATGTTTCACTCAATACTGCATGAATGGACAGGAGAGGTGGTGCACAATGCACACATTAGTAGTAATGGCCTTATCCTTGTGCTCAGGCTATTTCACATTCAGCTGAGACCTAGAATGACCAGACAGACAGCACGATGTGTATGTAATGTATCAGTAAAGCACAGCACACCTCAGAATAGGCAAAGCTAAAGGACTGGAATGTTAAGGCCTGTCACGCAAACCAACAAGGCAGGTACCGGATTACAAACATGCCAAAAAAAAAGATTGTTAATTCTGATAATTATAACCTCCTCTATACATCAGGAAAACCTTCGATGAAACAGAACAGCACTCAATGTCTGAGGATGTAAATGTGCTTCACAGAAAAATAAACAGCAGGTTATCAACAACAGCAGCAAAAGCGGTATTATTTTTTTAACTCTGAGAAACACTGAACTGTACTTAGTAAACAGGCCCATGTACATCATCTGATAATGCCTGATCTCTATAAACAGATTCTGCATATGACCGTATAATCTGTAGGTAAGGGACAATATTTTGGAATCGGAAGCATTCTGGTTTGTAGTCCGAGTAGTATTGAGCGGAAATCGAAAATGTCGTCTGGACCTAAAACACCTACAGCAAGTATCGATGTTTGTGTATTGTGTGGAGAAACGTTCGACTCGCATAATAAAAGAAACTTAATTGCTTTCAAAGTTGGATTACACAATTGCCTTTGAAAAAAAAAAATCCATTCTCGCGTCTCAAATTGCTTGTCGGACTGTAAACAAAGAGCGGCGCAAGGAAGAGGAAGTCTTGGACATCCGTAGGAAGCGGAAGTGACTCGAGAGAGCTACATTGGAGGCCCCGAAAAACTCTGCCGGTGCCCCCAGAGGCTAAATCGTCGTCAGTAAAACAAGACGATGGATTCTGAGATTGGATAATACCTAACTCGTACACCTCCAGCTACACAGTAGTGCAGTGGGAAGACATATAATAGACAAATGAAGAAGGGTACCACAAGCTCGTACCCAGTGCTTACATTCAGAGCTGCAACATTAAAGCTCACAGTTCCTTTCCCACTGAAGACAAACAAGGTCATCCTGCTTTTGAGAGCAGCAATCCTTTAAGTTCCTCGTACCTTAAAGCATAATGGTCATCATACGGATGTTGGGAGTTCTCATGCGTCATAATATCTGCCTGGATTGGGAACAGACACTGTGTCCAAAAAATACATTAGCTCTGCACTTCTGCTGAAAGATCTGATAACAAGAAAAATGTGATGTTGTATTTAAAATCCCCATAAAACCCAGGAAAATCCGCTCATGGACAGACTTGTTGAACAGTTACAAGGCCATCTGTATGTTGCTCTGCCAAAAGCAGAGTGTGCTCTTCAAGAGAGGACTGGTATATTCTCTTGTCCACTAACATTTTAATCATTTAAATTAAAAAGAAATGCTCTGAAAGCACTATTTCATACAACTCCTCCACAGGCAGACAACGCTGAAGCTGGGTGAAAATGTTTTTTGTGCAACACTATTGAAAGCAAACAGAGTACAAAGGATGAGTGTGCCTGCACCTTGGTTAGAGCGATAATTCAACAATCTAGATACCAGCTGAATCCTTGACACGGCCCTCCTCGGGGCAGCTGTATCTTATCCATATTATCTTTACGGGATACTGCACTCACAGTACCTTGTACCTACAGTATGTGTACCATTAACAATATCTGACTGGCCCTCTGGGTTTCAGCCAGAGAGATTAAGACAAGGTGGATTCACACCACACCAATCAGCAGCAAGACGAGCGGGATGTTTTGCGGTTGCCATGGAGATCGATAGTACTACTCAGTAGTGCATGGTCAATCTGGTCCTCAGCAGCCAGAACTTCCCTGACAGCTGCCTCAAATGCAGCTGTGACATTAGTGTCATCCTTAGCACTGGTCTCAAAGTACGGGCAGCAGCCGTTCTCTTCGCACCAGGCCCGTGCTTCGTCCTCCCCCACCTCCCTCTGCTCCATGTCTACCTTATTGCCCAGCACCACAAAAGGAAACCGCTCGGGGTCTTTAACATCCGAGTAGTACATGAACTCCTTCTTCCAGCAGCCGAGGTTCTGGAAGCTCTGGAGGTCGTTCACCGCGAACGTGAGCAGGCAGCAGTCGGCGCCTCGGTAGAAGGGTGTGCGCAGGGACTTAAAACGTTCCTGGCCAGCCGTGTCCCAGATCTGAAGAGTGACCAAGCGCCCGTCTACCTCCAGGTCCCGGTTTAGGAACTCCACGCCGATGGTGTGAAAGGACTGGGAGTCAAAGCGGTCTGTGACATAGCGGTTCATTAGGGAGGACTTGCCCACTCCACCGTCCCCCAGCAGGATCACCTTCAGGAGCAGGCTCTTCCCGCTCATCATCCTCCCCCCCAGCAAGGCCTCCACACCAGGTGGCAGACCAGGGTCAAATTTAACCTAGAAAGAGGAAGCAAAAGTAGATACTTACTATTACTACTAAAGAGAAATGCAAATCACTATTGGGGAATAGGAAATGAAACAAACTGAGTTCTCAGAAAACATTCAACACCCAAACCAGTCTGTGGGCTGGACTTTGCTGATGATTCAGTATAGATAACTAGGGGAAAAGTCTGCTGCTCTCGCAACATTTGTATTCAACCTCAAATGAATCTTACAGACAACAAATGGTTAATAAACTGTATTTATATAGCGTTTTTCGAGTCTTTGTGACCACTCAAAGCGCTTTTACACTATCAGTCATTCACCCATTTGCACCACATTCACACACTGTGGCAGAGGTTACAATAAAAGCTACCTGCTCATCAGGAGCGATACACATTTACATGCACCCACACGCCGATGGCTATGCCTTCAACAGCAATTTGGGGTTCAGTATCTTGCCCAAGGACACTTAGACATGTAGACTGCAGGGGCCGGGGATCAAACCACCGACCTTCTGGTTAGTGGATGACCTGCAGCCACAGCTGCCCCAAGTGATAAGAAGATGCAGGCCCACACTGGCCTAGAGAAGAATTCCCTGTGGCCTGGCCAGCTGACTAACCCAGTGTCAGACCCGTGTTAACCTTTAGAAAATACAAAACTGTCTTTAAGAGGCTGTAGCGGGCTCATGCTACCTTGTCGGGAAGGGAGCTAAATAACCCTCTGAAGTTAGGCTAAATTTTGGTGAAAAAATAAACAGCCTTGAATTACATAAATTGGGTATGACTGGAAAGAGCTCAATTGTATTCATGTGTGAAGATGTTAGTCCCCATAGTAGCAATTTCATTGTAGTGAGATTTTTTAAACTTGACCTCACTGTAAAAAATGACCTGTTGTGACCTCTATGATAATCACAGCCTCATGAAACAGTACAAACACAAACTAGAGAGCATTTGTGTCACACTCATTGATGGAAACTCGCAGTGATTCACATTTTATTTTACTTTCTATTTTACTTTCCTTGAAATTTGCACAACATCTGCAAGAAAAACCCTTTCTCCTAACAATTAGACAAAAAATAGAAACATCTCTCAATAAAGGCTAATGTAGTACAATACCACCTATAATCGTGACTGCAATAATAATTAGAATGCATGTAATGTCAGAATCTGAATCATTCATGAATGACCACACCACCAAGGTCGGTGGAATTTACTTTCGGTACAGCATGGATATATAAGCTCAAATCATCAGTGTCATAAATAAGCATAAACAACAACGTACACAGCAGACAGATACACAAGACAAAATTACAGACGGTATTTACAGATTGACATAGTTTTTAAAGTCATTGAATTTAGACAATTCCAACAATGTCAACAAAAACTGAACATCATAAACTTTTTTAAAGATAGAATTGATGGCAGATCTGTTGTATTGAATTGCAATAGATTTTACAGGTGTACCTGATAGTGGACACTGGGTGTATATTACTGACATAAAGAGTCAACAGAAACAAGTTACAGTACATGTGGGCTGTTGTGCATGTGTGGGTATTGGCCTTGACTACTGTTAGATGCCCGGCCTGAATTACTATCTCAGTCCGGCCCTGCGGAGATGTGTAATGGTTGACTAGTTTCAGGGACACGGTGACAGACAGGGGTGAAGGACCGAGATATCTGCCAAAGGCCTCTAGCTCTGAGCTGGATGACTACAGCCTTGTTGTTTACTACATATACTGACTCATGTTGTACTATGCCTGCCAGCTATAGCATATGACGTGAACATTATCATACATAATGTAAGACATTAGTTGCATGACATATATAACATGTGAAGTTTAGGAATCCTACGCCACAATAACAGGGATGAGTCAGGATCATGACTCTGGAGACGATCACTGCACATGCGCAGACACAAACATGTACCAGCTTGTTGTCAACTGTGACTGGCGGCTAAAACTCTGTGATTAAACTGCTTCGTCGATGGTCTCTGCGAAACAGTTCATGAAGTGCTTCAGGGCAGAAGTTAAGTAGGAACCGAAACAGGTAATATGCTTCTGAAACTATAATGCAACAGACAATAACACTGTTATTACTGTGTAGCGGCTTAGAAAGCCTCCCATCCAACTAAACAAGCTAGCCGGCTAGTCTGATGGGTTGTTGACATGCAGGCTAACCGTTAGCCTCAGTGCATATGCGACCCAAAACTATTTTTAAAAGCAACAAAAGAACAAATGTTGCAGTGAGGTGATATATCTATGATTGAATGCATCTAATATAAACAGAAAAAAGCATGTATTTTCACTCACCCTGTTCCTAATAGTTGATATTGCGTGGTCTACCCTCCTCCCCTACATCTGACTGAGAGTGTCGTGACGTGCGCGCCCCCATAGAGCAGCTGCACGTGCACACCGCCCAGACAAACCGAGGTCCTAAAGCCCGTAAAGTTCACTTTCGATAAACGATGACAACAAAGTGTCACTGTGAGGTGTGGTTACTGTACACGGTGCAAGTACTTCACTCGAGTACTTTTTTACTCAATTACATGACAGCTGTTACTAGTCACTTTGCGCATTAAGATTATGTAGGCTATGCAAAACATACCTTTATTATTATTATTATTATTATTATTATTATTATTATTATTATTATTATTATTATTGTATTTATTTATTTGCACAATAAAACAAAAAAGTAAAAACACAACAATAAAAAAAAGAAACAAGTTGTGCAGGTGCGATTAAAAAAACACCCTAGTGGCTTACAGATGGAATCTCACTTCAATAAATATAAGCATAATCCTGAATTTATAAAATATGGTGTATTTATATGTATTTATGTATATAGAATGAATGAACTACCAAACAGTGGGGCTATATATTGCACCTTATTACATGAATACCCTTACAGTTGTTTATTGCACTTTACATTTGTTTACATGTATGCTATTTGCACTACCTGTATTTATATTTACACATTGCACTGCATGTTTGTTATTGTTGCACTATATGTTTGTACCTTGTCTTGTATCTTGTTGTTTGCACCTTATGTTCATTTGTTAATTCTTTTGTTTTGCATCGGGACCAGGAAACACCATTTCGTTCCTCTATGTACTGTACTGTCCTCTATATATAGATAATGCAATTGTATAAACAGTCCAATAATATAATAATAATAATACACTCCGGAGCTGTAGGTGGCGGTGTGCAGCTTGGTTTCGTTTGCGACCCAAAGAAGAAGAAAAGCAGAAACGTAGAAGAAGAATCCGGCTGTTTTTATTCTCTCTGTACCGTTGGCTGTGTTGTTAACAGACTGTTATCACCGCTCCTCAAAACCAACTTATCCGGAGAATAGCTGCATGTTTTTGGTTTGAAGAATCAAGAAAAACGCCCCTTCATGTGTTTGCTGCAGTGGTAATGGTAGGAAAACTGTAAATGTGTCGATATTGGTGCATGCTTAGAATCCACTGACACGTATGATTGAAATGTTACAGCCAATTGCTAATGTTTGTTCAACGAAGTTAGCTGCGAGGAGATATAACTGCATCCAAAACACTTTAATTTGAGCACCAAAACAGTTTATTTGCGAGGCTGAGGAATCACACCGACATTAAACAGATAAGAAAGTTGGTCATTTTGAATTGTGACCTACTTGTATCCGAGTAATGAAAGTCTCTGAAATGTGTTTTCTCTTTCTTTCCAACTTTGCAGATGGCGGCTAGGGGCAGGCTGGTGCCCTGTGCGTGTCTGGGGCTGTTTGGTGTCCTGTGCTGGGTCTGGGTCTCCTTTGCCTCCTTTCCAGATGATCAACTTCCCCTGGAGGCCTTGGATGCAGTGGACCGAGGAGCCTTTCTGCCCCAGAGTGCTCTGTCAGAGATGGAGTTTGCCTCCATCAGCTCATACAGAGGACCTGGCAACAGTGACCGCCGCAGCAACAAGGAGCTGCCCATTCTCCTCTGGTGGAGTGCTGGACTCTTCCCACATTTCCCTGGTGACACTGAACGCATCGACTGTGCCACATCCTCCTGCCTGGTCACAAGCAATCGCAAGGTACCAGAGATAAGTAATCTCAGAATATAAAACTCTTGGCTTAGAGAGAAAATGCATGCTCAAATTAATAACCATCATCTGGATTTGTTCTGCCAGTAATCTTGAGTTTGATCTTGAAAGGTCCAGCTGTACAAACGGACAGCATCCATCATCTTTTATGGAACAGACTTTCGGGCATATGAGGCGCCGCTGCCTCGTCCCCGCCACCAGACCTGGGCACTGTTCCATGAAGAGTCACCCATGAATAACTACGTCCTCTCCCATGGACCGGGGATCAGGCTGTTCAACTACACTGCCACGTTTCGCAGGGAGTCAGACTACCCTCTGACCCTGCAGTGGCTGCCTTCTCTGGATTACCTGCTGCAGCCCGTGGTCGTGTCCCTGGAGGAGAAGAACCGGCTGAGGAGGGAGGGTCTGGCTCCTGTGCTCTACATGCAGTCCCACTGCGATGTACCGTCAGACAGAAACAGATATGTCCAGGAGCTCATGAAGTATATTCAGGTACAGTACAGAGATATTCTCTTTCAGGGCCATTGTTACAAAGATGCATGCTAGATGATAAGGTTGTCACGATACCAGAATTATAAGCTTTGATACAATACTAGTATAAAAAGCAACCCCACAGCGAAAAGAAAAAAAAGTCCCTGGTACACAAAATAGGATAATTAAATAAATAATAACAACCTGCACACAGTGCTGGTACAGAAAAGTCATGAACACATACTACACACAGTTCATTTTCTTCCCAGTTGTTTCATCTGTGCAGCCTTGGGTTGAAAATCTGATTGTAGATCTGCTTTTTTAATTAAATTAAATTAAATTAGATTAGAATGACTTTGTCCACCTGAGTGGAAATTTGTCTTATAGCTACAGTACTTTCAATACTATCGAATGTGGATATCAAATAGTTTTAAACACGTAGTATTGAAAATGTATCAGTATTTTTGATATCCTTACTAGATGAGTGTAGCCGTTTCCAGTTTAGTACCTGGTTTATTAAGACTCCTAAATACCAGATATATGCTTAGTTAGTTGTAATTTTCCAATTATTATAACTAAGGAGGAATAGTTCCACAACCCACATGCTGTAGCATTGCTGTATATAGAATAAACTGAAGATTTGCAGATATTTGTAGGCATTTATATATTTATTTATTTCATTTAGGAAAAAAAAAGGAATGGTACTAAAGTGTGTCTGGTTGATGTAATTTGTAATTTGCTCGCATCCTCTGACATTTGCTCTCGAATAGAACACTATTTTGTTTAAAAAACACATTTTTCTTATTTTGTATCTGCTCCTGTTCTGCACAAATACCAGGACACATTTCTGTTTGGTGTTCAACACCATGTTCAGCAGTCTCCTCCATTTTGAACCCTATCATACAGAATTGCCCTATTGCTGGGGGCAAGTGAAAAGCCATGACATCATTTCTATTGAGAGTTGACAATTAACTTGAGTCTTTGTTGATATATGATGGCCGCTAATAAATAAAACAATTTGTAAAGGGGCAGGTAAAAATTAACTTCGGGCAAGTAGATGTCTGACCCACTTGCCCATGAAAAAACCCATTAATGTTGAACCCTGCCATAACCAATAAACATCAGTTAGATTGAATGCATTGGAAATCTGTAGCTCCCTCATTTCCGCTTGTACATACTGGTGCGCACAAGTCAGTAGGTCAAAATAATTAATCCTCACGCATGCGACTACAGCAAGACCTCTGTAAATGCTTTGTAAATATAGCCCTCAGTGTGATGTTTGTGAATCCCCATTGGAGAATAAAATGTTAGAGTTCAAATAGAAATGTCTACTCAGGGTTTTATGAAAAATGTAGACCATTAAAAATGAGCCAGTGTCACATTTATAATCTCCTAAATGTTTCCTGAGTATGCCTCTTGTCTCTGTCATTATTTTTCTCTCTGTAGGTGGACTCTTACGGGAAATGCTTGAACAACAAACCTCTACCTGAACATCTGGAGGACACGGCCACAGCTACCGGCGAAGAGGCCAGCTTTATGAATTTTGTCGCACGCTACAAATTTCACCTGGCCCTGGAGAACGGCGTGTGTCCAGATTACATGACGGAGAAGCTGTGGCGGCCCCTCCACCAGGGCTGCGTGCCCGTCTATCGAGGCTCCGCCGTGGTGGCAGACTGGATGCCCAACGACCACTCTGCGATCATCATAGATAACTTCCCCTCACCGAAAGCTCTCGCGGAATTCATCAAACGTCTCGATGAGAATGACGATGAATACGCGAAATATTTAGAGTTCAAGAACCCCCGCCGCATCACTAACACTCGATTATTGGAGGCTCTGGAGACCCGCGAGTGGGGGGTTAATGACATGAGTAAACCCAACTACCTGAATGGATTTGAATGTTACGTGTGTGACCAGGAGAACGCGCGACTGGCTGCAGAACGAGCGCACAGGAAAGCCCCGAACAAAAACCGACCTCCTGAGCCTAAAATGGCGAACAACTCTCACATGGGGTGCCCCTTGCCCAGCCCGGGGTACGGAGATGTCCGAGACTTACCTGCAGATGATGGGTGAGTTTGTCTTAAATTGTGCCAGGTGTGAAATCCTTCTACTTTCTGTACTTTTAATGTGCATAACAATGTCCCGAGGGGAGAGACGTCAGTCTATTTTAATGGTCTAATTAAAATAGCCTCCGCGATGAGCCTAATCTGTTTGTATATCTGTCCGCAGATGGTTGCAAATATGGCCCCAGGATTACTGGCAGAGTCTGGACCAAGCAGAGGGGCTGGAGTCTCTGATAAGACATAACGAGTCAGACCCTTCGCTGCTGTGGAAGCACATCCAAAACATTGCTGTGAGCAGAGCCAGAGGAAAACACTGACACAGGCCTTGAAACAAACAGAGGATGGAGCACGTCCAGGATTACAGAGGTCTCTCATATTATGCATCCCCTCTGTTTAAATGAGGAATTCAAGCAGAAATTACTAATATTTTTGCACCTGAGCCAAAACTCCTTTACCCTTTATGAGCAATTTAGTTAGACTATAACAGATTTTGTATTGTATTCAGCTGACATGATACGTTTGTCCTTTTTATCTCAAGTTCACTAATGGGAAAATAATGTTTTAGTGCGCTATATGCCAATATTTTCAAGTCGTTTTATTACTATAACCGAGGTGCCATCGTTTCCCTTCCTCCGCCTTGCATTGTTAACATTAACTGCATGCAGTGCAGTTGTTCTACAGAGGCACATCGTCATGGGGGAGGCAGAGTTTCATTGGACTGGGGCAGAGCCAAGGGAGCTCTGCCTAACTGCGTGTGAAGACCATCAGACAGTAGCCAGCAGAGTGCATTAGCTTCTTTACAGTTACTCAGCAGGTAGCTGATGGTTATTAGCTAAATTCACATTTATGTACACAGCTGTTTTAAGTGACTATGCAAGGAGAATATTGTTGCACCAAGGAGTGGAGAAAGTCAAATGTAAGCACACAACTCCCCTGTGGGAAATCACTGCATTTGCAAAGTAGTTTCTCAGGAACAGCTCGTCTAATGGATTTCTGTGGCAGATACTTATAATATTAATGTATTATAATGATATCTATAATGTTGCCCTAACTGTTTTCTGTTACATGATGATCATGTTTATGTGCAATAACTTTTTTTATCACGCTTTTCTAAAACATGTAACTAGTGCTGGGTGGTATACCGGTTTTCATTTTTGCTGTAACTCTTCGATAAACAGCAAAATATATAATATTGTTTGCCGCAAAGAGCGATACAGTCAGAGAAAGCTGTTAGTGTATTGAGAGGAGACCCCTATTAACTGCATACTCTTCTTAGTAACAGTTAAAACACCATGGTACACAACAAGTTGTGACAAACAATTTGTAACACTAATACTTGTGCAAAATTACTTACAAATTATGTACAAAATCATTTACAAAATTACACCGACGAACGGCATGTTTTTGTATTCTATCTACACCTGACAGTAGAATAAGCCACTATAAACCTATAATAAGGCCCAGTCATGCAAAAAAAAATCTGGTATATCCTGTGAAACTGCCAGAATCTTAAAAGAAATACTGCGATACAAATCTCCGGTCATACCGCCCAGCACTACATGTAACTGCTCGACACTCCACGACTGTCTTTACATCTCATATTTATACCAGGATTCTATAAATCATTTTATTTTTTTTAACAAAGCATCATACATGTGAACACACTATTTTGTATCAAGAAGAGCAAAAGAAGTAAACATTTTGTAATAAAGTCTTGCATAACTAAAGTTGTTAAATGATAATATTGTAGCCCACTTGCCAGTATTAGTCTGTTTACATCACGTTGTACAGACGTATCCTTCATAGTTTACTGAGGCAGATACAGCATTCACCACCAGGAAAAAAAAAACAACACATGCTTTTATAACATGGTTGAGAAATTAGAAATTTCACCTAATGTAAGAATCAACATTAAGTAGTCATTGTTCACTATAACAGTCTTTTTGATCACCCTAAAAACCACCACTCCTGAGTTCAAACCAAACGCAGTCCAAACTTTGTGAAAGACCAGTTCTCACTTTATATGCAAATGAACACGAAGGGAAGGGGACGAGGATAAGAGGCTGCTGAAGAGCTTCCATAATCAGTCCAAGGCTTGGCAGTAGCAGGTCTCGCAGTGGACTTTCCCACCGTGTAGGAACATGCTGTCGAGAAGGTCTCCCATTGGCTTAGTACACACACCACACTGAAACATTGAGAGGACGTTAGAAGAAAATGTAATTATGAGAAAAATACAATGAAGAGCAGTGTTTTTATCCTTCAAATTCTGTCATACTAATTGACTGCTGCATTAATACACAGTATACAAAACTCTCAGCTTTGACAACACAATTAACTGGTTGATTCGTATACTGGCAATATGCCATAGCTAAATATAACTTGCATTTGAAGATTTGGAGGAAAAAAACTATTAAGGAACAAAGTTAAGTTATTATAAATCTTAAAGGAGTAGTTTGACAATTTGGGAAATGCACTTATTGGCTGTTTTGCCAAGAGATGGATAAGAAGATTGATACCAGCAGCTGGTGAGCGTAGCTTAGCATAACGACAGGAAAAGTGGAAACAGCTACTGGCTCTGGAAACGAGCTCTGTCCAAACAGTTAAAAAAAAATCTGCCTACTAGCAAAACTCACTATTTAACACATTATATCTTATATTTTTTTCTCATAAAATTGTGACTTTTTCTCTTAACATTCTGACTTTTTTCCTCATAAAATTGTGAGTTTTTTCCTTGAAACACTACGACTTTTTTCTCTAAACATTACTATTATTATTTTTCACATAAAATTGTGACTTTTTCTGTAAACATTCCAATTTTTTCTCTCAAAACATTCAGACTTTCTTCTGACTTTTTTGTCATAAAATTGTGACTTTTTTTTTCTCAAAACATTACAACTTTTTAAGAAACAAATATTTGTATTGCATCACAGATGGGATGCTGTAGTAAACTGCAGTCAATTTGTGAGGATATTCACAATTATCCCGAT
Source organism: Heterobranchus longifilis (assembly GCA_028570985.1). Lineage (NCBI taxonomy): Eukaryota > Metazoa > Chordata > Actinopteri > Siluriformes > Clariidae > Heterobranchus > Heterobranchus longifilis. The sequence continues at coordinate 5,145 of JAOVVB010236529.1, read as the reverse complement.
AATGGAAATTCACCAAATCAACTTATTGTGAGTGTTATCACGATCCACGATAAAATTAATTATTGTCCCATCCCTAGTACAGATTAAACAATCAAGATATAGCATGCTATATTAAAGCTTTTATTCAAGCATTAGAGTCGTTGTTAGGCGGATTCTGGATATTTCCAGTGTTTACGTTGAGCTAAGCTATAACTGGCTGCTGGCTTTACCGTACAGACATGAGAGTCCTCTACAAAAAGGAAATAAACACATTTACCAAAATGTCAAACTATTTTATAAGGGGCACAAAAGCTTATTTCCTTCGAGTCAGTCCCTTCAAGGACTTTTTATAGTCCAATAAATAGCAACTTGTATCTGAGCAGACAGATGAACTACCTTGAAGCAGGACGGGTGGCAGTTGATATTGAGGTGCTCGATGGTGATCTTGGCATCATTGCCCACCAGCTCTCCGCAGAAGTTGCAGGTGGACGACAGCGAGCCTCTGGGGAGACGGCAATTGAGACAAGTTAGTTTGGCCACTGATTCAAGCAGCTCTCATGTAACTGCAGCTCTGTCTGGTAAAATAACCTGTGACCCTTTCTGTCCTGTGCGAGGGAACTTAATAAGTGTAAATAATCCTTTGGTGTCCCCGCTTAGCTTCCTAATGAGCAGGCTTGGTGGAATTTATGCCCTACTGCTTACACATATCTAGTTTCGTCAGAACTGGAAATAACAAGGCAAGGGGAGAAAGAGCTTAAGCTTATGGCTGGTTTAAAACAGGTTTAGGTAATTGTGTTGTTACCAGGAGCTGCTATAAGAGAAACTGACAGAGCCTGATGTCAAATAATCTGACCCACTACAGAAACCAGAGCAACTAGAAAAGGAAAATCTTGTGCAGTGTGCTTGCTGCTGAAAACTATTACAGTTGACTATTTACACAATTAAAATTTTGGTAATCAGCAGTAACGTGGATATAATGACTAAGTGGGTAAAGGCAAATTATAGAACAGCTAGAACAGTCTGGTAAGTTCATAATAATACATCACTTTACTGTGAAACAGCCTATAAAAGCAGGAAAGACAACAGATGCAGGGCTCAACATTAATGTTTTGAGGCACTTGTCCTTTGGACAAATACATTTACCTTTCACTTGTCCAGGCCCAAAAAATGACAAGTTTTAGTTAAGTTAATAAATTATTATTTTTAAATAAATGTTGAAGTTATTCTACTTTTACTTTAAAGAAAAAAAAAGGGAGCTCTAATGTTAAACCTGTCTAACCTGTCATAAAAGCTGATGTTCACTTTACATTTTTCAAAAGCTGTAATGTAAACCTTTTTTAAAATAAAAACTTTTTAAACTTTACTTTAAATGTAAGAAATTATTGGTGAAATATGTTTCTTTCTTCGTTCTTTTTGGTAATCTCGCACCGTAACACCACGAATAGACAAGCATCGAAATCCAAGCGGCGGCTGGCTTGACCAGGTTTTTGCAAACAACTGCTCACAGTAAATGAGTAAAATCAGAGTAAATTTCTCTTCCACTTGTCCTACAAAAAATCCACTTGTCCCGGACAAGCGGACAAGCCTTAATGTAGACGATATCTAGTCTGATATCACGACATCGATGTAATATCGATATACTGCCCAGCCCTCAGTCGAATCATTGAAATAGCTGAAGTTAAAGTTGAAGTGGCAGTCACAATACAAATACTGAAAGTCACTGCAGTGGCAGGTGAAACACAAGTGTTAAGAGTTTGACGTTTAAGTGTAAGCACCACATTATCTTACAGTCTCAATTTAAGTGTGAGCGCTAAAGAGTAAATTTTAGTTTTGAAGTTGAAGGAGCTGAAACATCACAGTGAAACTGTCAGCTGAAGTGAAAGTGGAAGCATGTCGACAGTTTAAGTAACTTGCTGTGTGTGAACGGTGGAAGGTGTGAGACCTGAAAGGGTTTTGAAGTGTTAGTCCAAGTGTAAGCATCGAAAGGAGATGACCTGTCAGTTGAAGAGAAACTGATAAATGCAGTAATCGTGTTATTACCTGGAGTAAGTGGAGGGGTTGCTGTAAGAGTACATGGCGGAGCTTGATGTCAAATAATCTGACCCACTGTGGAAAACAAAGAGCTGTTAGTAAGTCCTCATAAGAGCAGTGTGTTTTAAGCAGTATTTTTATTTGAATAAATATTGTTATTTGTGTAAATAATAGGGCTGTCCTCGATTAAAGAAATCCTTAGACGACTAACATAATTTGTTGATTGAATCGACGGACCTGTAAAACTGAGTTTCTCCACAATGAATCGTGCAAAAGCACCACTTTAAATCTTGTGTTTACTAGTGATGTGTTCAGAATTTTCTTGGAAATAAGTCATTCAGCATGAAAATCGACTAATCGACTATAAATCTTAGTCGACGAAGACCAAAAACGACCGATTAGTCGACTAATGGACTCAGAGAAGGCAGCCCTAGTAAATAATGTATTGGTCCTACCCATCGTTTGTGTCTCTGGCATTGTGCAAGGACAGCTCTGTTGTGTTGACATACTCCTTCACATACACAAACCCCCTGGAACAGAGGCACATGAAGTTAATATGCATAGTTCAAATATTAGCTGTCACTTTAAATGTCTAGTTTGTTAAAAAAAAATCACTCACTTTTTGTCAGGTTCTGGTGTCTGGACACGCTGGTCTTCTTCGATCACGGTCCTGGAATATGTTTCATAACTGCAGACAGAGAGCAGCAGCGTTTCAGCCTCATCTTTCACTCACTGACGACAGCAGTGTGATGGGTTATACAGAAGGACTCTACATCTGTCAAATGTAACTCAGGAGGTAATCGTTTTCTGCCATCGCTTGTTAATGGCATGCTGTTTAACGGGCTGTGATTTGACAAAAGGACATCTCTAATACACATCATTAATCTGACATCTGGAGACTGATAATTAGGGGGAAGGAAATGAGGGCAAATTGAAAGACAATGGGAGTGTAGATCTTGTCATTTAACTTCAGTAATAGAGTTGAGTCAGGAGTCTGTGTGTAACCAGGAATCATGCAGGAGTTGCAGGTAACTTTAGATCCAGACTGCAGTATTAAAGGATACAGCTGCGTTCCCACAGGGTTTGGCCTAAATCTCTCACCCGCTAACTAAGACGGCTGTGCTACAAACACAGAGAATAAAAGCAGATCTGGCAGGTGAAAGTGTAAAACAAGCCCGGATGACCTAAATATTAGATGGTGTGTGTTTGATTCAAAATATATTTCATTAAACATTTCTTTCTACTCAAAGAATAATAGGTTCATTTCCATGCAGTACCACAGCCTTGCTTAAAATAAAAGACAAAAAGCTCAGAGTGTCTTTCATGGTTTCATGGTGTGAATTTGAGGGGAAAGAATGAAGGCCTTGAATGTTTTGGAAAATAGACATAAATAGACATGGGTCATTGAAAGTGCTTGAATTTATATATTTTGTGAAAGAAAATAATTTTTAAAAATATTTTTTTTAACTTAACATTAGTAAAAAAGGCTGTGTTCTGCTGTCTGCATGTCAGGATTTCCACACCTTCTTAAACATCAAATTCAGCATCATAGTTTGAGACACGGATCAAGGTTAATTACTGTTACAACACTGAGAATTTGTATAATGAGAACTAGCAGGCTGGTGTGTGAAACAATGACACAACTGCAGGAGACACACATGCAGACAGCAGAACGTAGCCTTTTTACAAAAAATATCAAAAGAACTACAATTTCTATTCCTGCACAAAATATATAAAATCAAGCACTTTCGATGACCCATGTCTACTTTCAAAAACGTTCAAGGCCTTGCTTTTTCCCCCTTAAATGTACAAACTTTCAAGGATTTCAAGGCCCCGTGGGAACCACGGCATGTGTCTCCCTCAGTTGCATCATTGTTTCACGTGGCACCTGCCTCCAGAAAGTGTCACAGTCACGACGTGCGTGCACGAGTGACTGAAGCCGAATGATGCAGGTGGTGAAACAAGAACGCTAATGTAAAGTGAACCTTCAGCTATGCCTGGAAAATGTAAACACACATTCAAGCCTCTCTCTCTTTTTGATTGTTGTCTGCGGGCTCCTGTGAAGCTGCTAGTTCTCATTATAAAATGCATCAGTGTTGTAACGGTAATTAACCTTGATCAGTGTCTCAAACTTTGCCGTGTTGGGTTCCTTGAAGAATTTGAGGGAATTGGGTCTGAAAAGCCCTTGAAAAAGTCCTTGAAGTTGATGTTTAAGAAGGTGTAAATCAACAGACCAAATAGTAGAAGATAACACTGCAGAGAAAGTATTCTTGCATCAAACCGTGTCTGACATTAAGATCATAAACTTACCGATCCATAGCGGGCTGTGGCTCGTTGTGTATCTCTCTGGAAAGTAAAGAAAACTATATTAGACTTTTAGTGTGGGCTGTAACAGCCAATAACCTGGACTCTATCCAGTGAGCAAAAACTCTGCAGTTTTTACAAGTGCATGAGGCTGATCTTTGTGACACAGCTCCAGAGGGGTCGGGATTTATTGGCCAGGTGTGGTCTCTTTTCTATTGTACTGAAGCATTGCCTCATTCTGAGCCCTCCTCCCCGTGCTTTGTAATTGTAAACATCTCCGACATGCCTCTTACGCTCTCAGTTCCCTTTAATCTCCCCGGCTTTTGATCATAAGAGGTCGGGCTGCACGATTAATGGTTAAAAGACCGTGATCTCGATTCAGGCACGTACACAATCTCATTTCTGATTCGGCCATATTTGCTTTGAGGACTTGCATATTTAGAATGAGTGCTTATAATAATAATAATAATAATAATAATAATAATGAACCAAAATTATGTGAAATTGCATAATTTTAATCAGAAAACGTAAAATGTTCTTGGGGGGGATCACCCCTAAAAACCCCACCAAATACATGGACCCTGGTCTTCCACAAACTTTCAGGAAAATATTGAAGACTAGGGTTGCACAATATATATATATATATATTCTTTTTATCGTCATCGCAATATCAACTTTCGCAATAAACACACGAAAGACTGCAACATATCGTGAAAGAAATTGTGATTCTCATTTTGACCAGAATCATGCAGCTCTAATAAGAGATGAGTTTTAAGAATTACAAACCTGATAGTGGTGATGGTTGTGACTGTCTCTGTTGTCTGTGTGTCC
>JAOVVB010236521.1:0-23057 GCA_028570985.1 Heterobranchus longifilis | reverse complement strand
TAATATATTACTCACGGCTCACAGAGAAAACAGATCAGAAACTAGATTGCGAGCCGGCCGTGGAGCTCCGCACCAAGCCGCATAGGTCTCAACAGCCCAATTGGTTAACATCATATTTATATGTCTATTGTTTTTGTTTTTTTAAGATTATTTTCTGGGCCTTTTTTGCTGTATTAGATGATAAGATAGATAGACCGGGTGAGCGAGAGGTCTATGATTAACATGGGCACTGAAGGGAACTTCCTCCTGTCTGAATCTGACGGCTGCCAAAATGAGCCGCGCAGCAAAAGCTCGACCATAGAGCCGGAGAGGCACAGTCATCCACAAGCGATATGTTTGTGGTGTAATCGGTAACGGCGGTGTTGTCACAAGGTCATTAACCGGTGGGAACATTTCCTCACCGTGGCATCCCTACTGCTAACTTGTAAGTAAAGTTGCCAATGCCCGTGGCCTGATCTCAGTTGCTAAGTGCTTCAGTGTGACAGCCAGACACCAGACTCTGCTTTCTGTCAGGATTAATCACAGATGATGAGGGGAGTTGGCACATTTCGATGCTGACATCTGAAAACACTGAAAATGTCTCATTCAACACAGTACAACACAGGTGAAAGTATTCCAGCATCCCCCATTCTCAACCTCTTTTTATTGGTTTGTTTTATATTTCCTGGGGCTGAAAAAAGTAAATATTGAGTAAATAGTATATTAAGTGTAATATTACATTACTCTTTACTTTGAAAAGCCTCCTTTACAATGTTTAGCAGGTGATTTCAAGTTGTGCAATTTAAATAACTTTTCTTTCTGGTTTACAAATTCAGATAGAAGTTGAGGTGAGATTCTATGACTATTATATATATATATATATATATTATATTATATATTATATGACTGATATAACGTAAGGTCATTCCTTTCAGCCTTGATAGCCCATATATTCAGGTTTGAATTTCTTCATGTTAAATTTCAGTTCAGTTGAATTTGATTTATTTTATTTTACTTTATTTCAGATCCGAAAATGACTGACAAACTTCAAGTTCAATGTATTTTTAAAATATTGTACGGCATAATTTTCTAAATTTGTGAGCTCTAAATATAATTTCAATACTTTGAATTCAGTTGTATTTCAATTTCACAATTACATATCCAATTGCTTGTGAGATTCAAATCTACACTGCCTTTCTTTGCTACAATACGTTTGAGGGCTTTAAGCTTTGACATATATTTAACGCCCCCTCACTGTGCGTGGTTACAAATCACTTAACTACAAAAGGTATACAAACCTACAAGTCTTGAGGATATTATGGAAGCAAAGAAAGGCCGCAAAGATTTGAATCTCACGAGCAACTGGACCTTTTGTAGTAAAGTGATTTGTAACCACACAGTGAAAGGGCGATAAATGTGTCAAGTGGTGCCTATTGACCGGCACTTTATTTTCTGATGTCTAATAACAAGATGTAGATTGTGCACTGGTCTTAAAACAGAAAATGGAGATAAAACAGGGGGTACTTTGTGCTTTCTCTCCTGGCACTCTGCACTTATGCACATTTGCAGATGCTGAGCCAATCAGACTGCATACAGTACAATGTGGCAGTGGCATAATTGAGGAGAAACAATGAAAGGTTTCAGGCTGTTAACTATAATGGATGTACCTCTGATTGTAGCACCTGGTAATTATGTTATCTTTGCTCAGCTCTGTGTGTGACACACAAAGATATATTTTTTTTGGCCAACAAAGACCAGATAGTATTTGTGGATGCCAACGTGTATTGTCATAGACAAAGTTCAGTCCATCACAAAGCTCACAACACGCAACTAATTAGCAAATGTGTATTAGTCTGGAACCTCTCAGTTAAGTTTTTGATTTCCAAGGGGCATTATCAATGGTGCGGACCAAAATGCCTCTGGACGCAATTGGATAGAGCTTGAACCAATCAGAGCAAGGAAACGTGACCTACAACCAATCAGAGCGACAAAACGTGACCGATCTGAGACCAGTGTTACACTGGACGGACGTTCCGTAACTACATTCTAGCATGATGCTCCCCTGTCCAAGTAGTAGTTAGTCTGCAGGCTTACCAAACAGTGCAGGGATAAAGCCTTACTTTAATGTCTCCGTTCTCAAAGTCCATTCGCTACCAATAACAACCTCCGTGTTCTCTATCTACATGCTGAAAAAAGTTTTTAAGACTTGGATCGCAGGCCTGCTCTGTTCTTACAGTGAACGATCGTAAAGATCTACAAAGAATATATTTACAACATTTTCGTGTAGGTGTTCCATCGTCACTGTATCTGAGGCGCAGCGCCGGCCATGACAACTGTGATTGATTTAAAGAAAAACAAACAGGCCAGGTTTTTTTTTTTTTCCACTATCCAGGAGTGAAAGTCCATTCAATCCAGACTTCCCCCAGCAGCACTGTGGAGATAGAAGTAGTAGTCAATGCCAGGTAGGTTCCATAACAACATTCTAGCATGACGCTCATCTGTCAGTCATCGTCTTAAACCCGCCCCATATTAGATTTAAATGGTTGTGATTGGATCGACTAAGTCCTGGGCTACTGGAAACCTGTTTGAACGTCTGTCCACTTTGCACTCAGTTTCTCCAACGTGCCTCTCATTATTTTTCATTGCAGTACCGCAAGTTGCCACTGGGAAAAAAAATTGCTGCAAGGCTGAGCGGTGGCAGCATATCCTCTCTCTCTCTCTCTCTCTCTCTCTCTCTCTCTCTCTCTATCATGCCTTTCCTGTCTCTCTCCAAACTATCTCTATCCAATAAAGCAAAAATGCCGAAACAATGTCTCTATAAAAAAATTATAATAAATTCAATGAAATATTCACAATGCTGTCAGTCTGTGAAATATGACTGACTAGCTCTGTCTCTTTGATGAAACACTGATGTTTGTTGATAACATTCTGTTTGCAAACCAGCTGCTGATGGCAATAACAAGACGCTGAAGCACACAAATAGCAGAAACACCCCAGAGAGACGTGAATGAAGAAACAGGGTTGGCCCCATACGATGCTCTGATGAGGCAAATGAAAAGTTTCTTCACATTTGCATGATGTGGGTCTGTTGTTGTCTGCCAGTATATGCCATTGGTTAATTAGATGGAGAAATGCACATCTGTCTATCAATAGCTCCTTTGATCAATAAATCATGAGCTTTGTCAGTAGTCGCTCAGTCACATTCTAAAAAAGGACCAGCAGGTTTTTTTTTTTTTTTCTTTTCTTTTCTGTTTGATTAATGAAACTGCAAGACTGTATTTCCAGATGGTTTTCTCCACATTTATGAGTAATCCTGTGCAGATGACTGTTACTTTTTAATTAAGTTCATACAATGGCTAATTGCCTTGTTTTTTATGTCATAAACTAGTCTCGCTGGAAAAAAAAAAACTCTCTGGCTTGTGCATTTCTTTTAACCAATTACAGTTGTCTTGGGCGGCGATACGTCCTGGATACAGGGACTGTGCTTCTGCAAAATAGTGTCAGAGGGAACTTGTTTTGGTGGAACATTTACATGTCTGGAGGTGAGCCATGTAAACATATTCTTTGTAGATCTTTACAGTCATGCACCGAAAGAATAGAGCAGGCCTGTCTTATTGCACGATCCAAATCTTCTTCAAAACTTGACATTTCCAGCATGTAGGTTGATAGTTCGGAGGTTGGTTGTAAGATATTGGTGGTAAGATATTCAATATTAAAGATACAGCACCGCCAATACCGCCAATGATATGAAATGGCACACACTTCCTGTTTCCTAAGTGGGCGTGGTCTCATTTGAAAGTGTAGTAAACATCATCTGGATGGATGAAAAGTTATATTTGCACAATTAATTTCTATTTCATTTTGCTAAAAAGAGGTATCTACATGGCTAACAGCAATATTTATCATTAAAAAAATAGTAATCTGTGGCGGTTGTTGCCAGATCTCACAAGATGTTTGTTGCTGAGACAGAAAAAGTTCTCGAACAAAGTTAATTTTCTCCTGATCTCTCTGTCTGTCATTTTGGTGTCAGATTGTTCAGGAGATATGTGTTTTCTTGTGAAAACTGGGTCCAATATTTACTTTGGTGACTATGGAGAGAAAGGATCGATCATAATTTGTGTTCACGTTCACTTCTCCCATGGAATCAATAATCAATACACTCAGAACTGCTGCTACTCTCCTAAAGAGGTGGGGCCGTAACTAAACACATGACACAGATACAGGAAATGACTCTGCGTTGCAGGGTCTCGGTTTATCTGTCTCTGGTTGTTGTTGTTTTCCGTAGTGAAGGGACTTTGAAAACAGGAACAAGAAGGGGAGTAAGGCTTTATCCAGGCACTGTTCATCTGGTAAGCCAGACTAGTCATTAACTGATATTAATAATCAGTTATTTGTCTAACTCTGTGGCCTTGGAAGATGGTTTTATCTACTGTAGTCATTTTGGCTGGACCGCAGCAATGCTGGGGAGTCAGCCCTATAGAGGGGGAAGTATGTCGCTGAGTGAGTGCCTAAGTTGGTGTCAGTGATGATGATGTCAGTGGAGTTGGAGCTTCTCCATTGGCTGTTGCTCTTTGTAAATGATTCAGCACGACAGTCAGTTCAGTAAACAACAAACATATTACTGGGACCACTACAGATTACACATTATACACAACACTGACTGTCCCTCTAACAACTTGGCAACTAAGCACATTGACCGTACACGGTCCAGCCACATACTAGGTTTCAACCTGGTCATTGTTCTCTCTCTATTTACTATGAACGATACATCACTGCAAGAGTGTCAATATCTCACCAACAGTGGCGACTGGCCCATAGAGGGCGCTGGGGCTCTGCCCCTCCGGCTCTACATAAGAAAATAATTAATTTGTATTAATTCATTTGATTTATTTATTATTTTCATTTCATGATTAAAATGATGTGGTCAATAAATAGCTTGGAATGCATTTTCTGCAATAAAATTAATTAAAATGTTGCTAGCAACAGAAGTGCTGAGCCTGCCAATGCTGCCGCTTTAGAGCGAGGCGAGGAAAGCCTGGTCTCGCAAATATACAGGGACTGGATATTTCCACATACACACTTATTCATACTGTCGGTTGCGCGTGCGGTCTGTTGTGATGATGAGGCACTATTATGCTTTCCTTGCCTCCTTTTCCAAATCAAAGGAACAGACTAAGCCTGGGTAAATACTGGTGTAAATGACCTAGAGCACCTTTCTGGAAAAATAATAATGATAAAAAAAAACCTTCCCACATAGGGCTGCATAATTTTAAAAGATCGTGGTCTCGATTCAGGCATGTACACAATCTCATTTCTGAAGGACAAAGATTTGGCCTTATGTGCTTTGGGGAGTTGCATATTTAGAATGAGTGCTCATAATAATACTAATAATACTAATAATTATAATAATAACAGACCAAAATGATGTGAAATTGCATAATATTAATTGGACGTGCACCGAAGACTTCCACAAACTTTCAGGAAAACACTGAAGACCACTGAATCAGGACTGTACCATTCATTGAAATAAGATTGTGATGATCATATTGTTCGTCCTGTCTGCATGAAGACAATGTGTACGACAATAAACATTTTTTTCTTTAAAAATTGGTGTACCTAAGAATTGTGGGAGAAAATTGTGATCTCAAAAAGAAATATGATTCTTATTTTGACCAGAACCTGCAGCCCTAATTCCACATTGAAAATTCAATGAAATTGACCATGTTTTGGAAATTAAATATCACAAGTAAACATCTGAAAGGAAAAAAAAAATGTTTAGTTTATGTTCGGTTCAGTTCAGTAATAAAAATGTGTCAATCATTATCTTTGTGGTTGTTGATAGGAACCAGTTAGGGACAAGCTGAGCTGTTCTGTGTCTGTACATTATATTCACACATGTTTCTCTGTGTTTCTTGATAGAACAGGTTCTATTTTTGTATCAGCAGAAAGTAGGCTTGATTTTTGGCGTACTTCCCAATTCCCCCTCCCCCAAAATAAATTCCACCAGCCGCTACTGCTCTCCAATAATACTGACATTTCATACAACATTTCATACAATTCCTTCCTGAGTAGATTATTATATTTTGTCAAATGTCTGTGTTTAGTCTCTGACCCATTACGAGTTTGGCAAGAATCCTTGTACCACACGTGTCGCCGTGTCTCATTTCACCAGAGATATCCAACAGTGGCGCTGCTTGCGATGTAATTAAGAACTTGTCTTCTAAATGGTCACCTGTTGTGTTGAGCGGTGCTTATACAATAATCTTTAGCTGTTGAGAGTTATTGTGCATCATTAAACCCAGGCAGTGATTTCAGATAAGACTGTATCCGTCTGTAATTCATTTGATGATAACATCATCTTTACATACAGTGCAATTAACCCAACTGGGAGTGTGAGAGGTAAATTAAGGGAAAAGCAAAGCAAGTGTTATTCTCATTACAGTAGTTAGCATAATACAAACTCCCAGGTAGCTATTTTGCTGAAAATGTTCCCAAGACAGCATGAAATGTCAGTGTACGCCTACACTTTAGATTGATTGTATTTCTCCTGGCTGCACCTATAAATAATTCAGGTAAATTTCAAGAAGGCAGATACTGTATTCAAGATCTTTTACAGGGGTATAGAGTTAGATATTTATTTAAAAAAAAACAGATTCAGGGACCTGTAGATTAGTGTGAAACCACTGGCAGGAAAAAGGACGGCGGCACCCACATGTACGGCATGTGCATGTGTGTCCTTGTGTGCGTGCAAAATAAAACATAATACAAGCACAAATTTGCAATAGCTGCAACCACGTATGTGCAATGCATCCACATGTTCATGCATTCACACACGCAACCTCACAAACATTACAATATAGGCCACTCCCACTGCCACACCTCACCAATTTGCATTGACTCATGAACAATCATTCCACAAAATTGTGTGCAAGTGAATCAATCTGGAAGTTATGCACCTCTTTGTGATCCCATTCCCGCACTCCCTCTTAGCCAGCTGGCATGGACACAAACACACAGACACACAGACACACAGACACACACACACACACAACATGCCAAATTTCAGTCTCCTAGAAGAACACTGTGGACCGACAAACCGACCTACCAACCGACCTAATGACCAACCAACCAACCAACCGACCGACCAACCAACTAACCGACCGACTGAGCAACCAACCACAGGGTTCAAAGTTAAGGTTTTTTTCATAACGTGTTTTTCTGCATTATCTTATGTTAAAATCCTTCAAAGTGGCATTTAACATAAATTTTAAATTTTATAACAAACATTTTATACATCTGAAAATATTCTAAACTAGATGTAAATCAGTCTGTTTTGTTATTTATAATTTGCATGTTTGTTGTGATTTTGATATTAACAAAGTTCAATTAAAATATTTGTGTAAAAATAGCATTTGGTGTCATTCATATGCATATGGAATATGATGCCAAACAAGATTTGGCATAGAGCCCCCAAAAACGTAGATACGGCCATTCCAGCTAATGTGCAAGTTTGCAGAGCTGCAGAGGAGACACACCTGTCAAAATTGAGGATGGAAAAATTCATTTTCATACTCCCCGGCCTTTTTTTTTTTTGACGACGGGACGTCCCCTGCACTTGCATTTGACTTGCCCCGAGCAATCAGGCAATCCTTGTTGTTGAGCCCTGAACCAAGCAATCAACAGAGCAAGCTATAGAGCTGCTATGATTTTCTCATGAAAATAGGAGCTGCGTGACCCAAAGACTTGATTAATTGTTCTGCTTTCATTCTGGGGCAATCCATGCCAAATGTCATGGTAATCTGCTTTTATTTTAGAGATGTGTTGGACCAAAGTGTCGGACAGACAGACAAACAAATGAACAGACCAAACCAACCAATTGATATTGGCTTCCTTCAGGCCCCACCGCCACCTGAACAATGTCAACATCTGAACTGCATTCATATCAGTGTGACATTGTGCACATGCTGATGCATCATTTTTCAATATGTACTCCTCAAAGGGATAGTTCAGATTTTTTGAAGTGTGGTTGTATGAGGTACTTAATGTCAGTGTATTACCTACAGTAGATGGCGGTCAGCGGTTTAGAGAAGCAGACAGGAGTACTGGCACAGAAGCTAAGCAATGTACTGCTGTGGACAGGGCCACACAGCAAAACGCTTTATAGCCATCTAAAAAAAGGATCACCGACAAAAAAAAATCGATACCAGTTTAAGTGTATGTTATATTTGGAATATTTTCACTGATTTACATTGCCGTCAAACAGCCCTTTCCAACAGGGAACTGAAGTAATACATCTATGTTCTCTTCAAAGCCACCAAACTCCTTAGACAAAACAAAACCATGTGAGTTGCTGGTCTACTGCTGCCTCGATCAGTTCATTTGTTTGTGACTATGGAGTTTTAAAACGGTTAGGAACTAACAAAACTAACAATCAAATTAACCGATCGAGGCAGCCGTAGACCAGCACCTCACATGTTCTGCAAGGTAACATGTAAAATGATACTGTTTTTGTCAAAGGAGTCTGGTGGCTTTAAAGTAACAGCTTCAGTTGATGCAGTCATGGCTCTGAGAGAACAGCTGTTCAACCAACACTGTCAACTCCATATTATTGTGTTTTTACCTGCGCCAAAGAAGAGAAAAAGGAAAATGTCCATGTTCATTTAGCAATCAAAGTGTACAAATTAAGGCAATTTTGAAAAAAAAAATCTAATTATGATTAATTTGATTGATATTGCAATTGCGATATGATTTGCAATATTAGAGGGAATGATCATGTTTATGTAGTTATTGTTATTTTTATTGAAAAACATATTAAAATGATCATCGTGTGATTTTTGCAAGGATCTGTACCAAACAAAGAATTTCTGATTAAATCTGTAGAATATGATTTGTAGGCCGGGACATCTCTGCAGCATGACAATATATAAAACATATTAATTGTTCAGCCCTAGTGCAAATCCTAGTGTATAACAAATTCCCATTCAAGCGACTTCACACTGAAAATCCTAGCAGACTATTTAAAAGACTGTCAGCAAACAAGCCTACCATACATGGCCTTGGGCTTCCAACAGTGTAAATAGAGGATGAGACAGAAACTACAGGTCATAAAACCATAGAAAGCTGCGAGTTTGTGGAACACAGCTGGGTTGTTTTTCTCTACGACTTATAGAAAATAGCCCGACTGCCCTTCTATTCTCAATCAATACTTTTTAATCAAGACGGGCATTCATGCAGCTGCAGTCTCTTTCATGATGACTGTATGCTGAGAAAACTTTCGCTTCGAATGTCTGACACTCTGAGATCTAATTTCACATTCTGTCTTTGATAGGATGATGACCCCAGAGTGATGATGAGCTGTGGGATGGAATGCATTTATGAATCACTGAGATTCATCTTGCTTGTCAGAGATACTGTTACCTTTCCTGCGCTCCCAGTTAACAATAACTAATAGAACTGACTGGTTTTGTTTCATACCAGTATACATGTCTTCCCTGGTGGCTAGGTTTATTTCTTTAGAGCCAGAAATTGTATCAAAACTGCAGAGATTATTCTGCAAAGGCCATATTGGAATTCAATTCAATACCACTTCTCCATGACAACACAAAGCTTTTATAAGAGCGCATTAGCCACAACACTGAGCCTAATTAGAGTATGGAGCCTCTCTAAAATGTGAAATGCATCAAATATTTTGGCAGCCTGCATCCTTGTCTGACAAAATGAATGTTTGATGGTAATTGTTCATAAGCTTCATGTGTAATTATGCCTGCGTAATTGTTTGAGTTTCTCTTGTTCATCTAATCACTTTGCTGCTCCTCTCCTGACATTTTCTGTTTTTAATGCATGTAAATTAATATGAATATACTCAGTGTGCTGATATTTTGTATTGATATGATGACTGTTGGAAATATTGCATATTAGCACAGAGGGAATTCCAATATGATTAAGATTCTTACTTGATCGAAAAACTGGTAAACCTGGCCTATTACACAACAAGTCCTACAAACCATAGGACCACTTAGGTTGTTTGTTCCTGACCCAGAGGAGCGTTTACTAAATTAGCACCCCTAGCGGTGGCAGGAAATACGACCCACGGCAGAGTTTTCCATCCTCATGCCTAAACGTAATGGCCATGGTTTTAAACATGTCGTTAGGTTTGGTTAGGTTTAGGCACCAAAACTACTTGGTTAGGGTTAGAAAATGATTGTGGTTTTGGATAAAATCAGTACATTTGTTACGTTACTTCACTTCTGTAGAAGTGATGGAGAACATGATGTAGAATGTTACTTAGTTCCATTTATTACATAAAGTTAAAATAATTTGCTGTTTACTTTTATTTTCGAAAGGGACAGAAACACAGGGTCAAAGTCCTGTATTTGTTTGACCCATCCACCACCCCTCCCAACCCCACTCAACGGACTTTCTTGATCTTAATATTGTGTTACATGAATTCCTGCTTTGCTCCCATCATAATTACTACATCCACTAGAGGGCGTCGCCTAACAATAAGCGTAAAAATGGGTCGTAATTGCTGCTTGTACAAACAACCCATGGTGTCGTTTTTCAGTGAACAGTCTCCAATTATACTATATACATTTCCATATTAGTGTTGTTGGAGGATTCAGTGTCTCATGATCGCCCTTGGGATCAATTTTAGGCTCAAAAAGAACATTATCAACAACCAATAGGTGCTCTCTCTCCAGCACTAAACAGGAAGCAGCAAACCGGGTCAAGGCATTGTCATGAACAGGTCTGCATATCTTACGAAAATGTATGCACAACAGTTCATATATCTTATGAAATATGGCCAAAGTTATACCCACGTTATATCCATATTTCTTAAAGGGAGTTTGGTGTAATATTTTCCACCAGGAGCAGGATGGGAAGTACTCTCAAAAGGAATCATAGTCTTGCAAATAGTGACCCTGCAAGATCCCCAGTCTATGTAAAAATCAATATCTCTGTACAATACCTCTCACTTGGTGAGAAGAATCACAGCAGTGTCCACAATCTTCTGGCAAAATCACAGTCAATTACTGGCAGTTATATTTAATAAAACGAATACTAAAGCAATTGATTCAGCTAATTAAAAAGAAGCTACATTTGCATTGTATCTGGTTTCACTTTCACAACAAACCAATATCCAATCAGCTAATTAAGGCTTAATTTCCAATTCTGGTGTGACAGGCTAACCATCTTGGAATAATGGGTGAATGCTCCCAAATCAGTTTATAATGTGATTTCCTGTTCTTCTCATTCTGCTGCCACGGTGTGAATCCAATATAACAGCCCTTTCACAGCAACATTTAATTTGGTGAAATCAGCCCATTTCAATGGAATGTCAGGGATCAGTGGATTCATGTAAGTAGATCTGTGCAAATCTTTCATGTCTGGTTCAACTTTGGTGACATGGAAATCCAAGCCGTTGACTAATAGCAAGCTGTCTTGATAATACTGACCTTTGAAGGAATGGAAAGCCGGAGAGTCCAAAATGGTGGAGCTAAAATTGGCTGTGTTGGCACCATTCACTTTTATTTAACCCACTTCTGCCAGACGATAAACTGCTCCACAAAAAAGGCATGGCTTTCAGGCAAATATGAGAGTCGATGAAAAAAAGTGTGAATCTATTGTTCCTTTAGTGACCAAGCTACTAGCTAGCTCAAAGAGCTATTGTGACAGTAGTCTGGCAGGCTTACCAAACAGTGCCTGGATAAAGTCCCTTCCCTCCTCCCCTTCATGTTCCCTTTCTCAAAGTCCATTTGGAAACAAACAAGAACCTCCGAGCTATCAACCTACATGCTAAAAATGGCAAGTTTTGAAGAAGAGTTGGATTGTGCAATATGGCAGGCCTGCTCTGTTCTTTCAGTGTATGATTGTAAAGACCTACAAAAGTATGTCTACAACATTTTCATGTAGGTGTTCCACCAAAATTGGTTCCTTCCAACACTATTTTGCAGACACACTGTCAGGGCGTGGCGCCGCCCAGGACAATTGTGATTGGTTTAAGGAAATACAGACAGGAGTTTTTGTCACTATCCAGGAGTGAAAGCACAGTGAATCCAGACCTCCCCCCAGCAGCGCTGTGGAGATAGGTCTGGCTACGTGAGACTATTGTGACAGTGATTGAGACTAACTACCATGTTCCCGGTTAGTTGTTAGCCCGCCAGCTACAGTAGTTCACCAACTAGCTCTAAATAGTCCCTATATGTCACCAAGCCTTTAGAATCGCCTATTTGCAAATGACAGATTAACTTTGCTGTGCTACTTTTGAATACTGACAAAAAACTCATGTCTCATGATCATGTCTGCCCCAGCTGGCGTTGTTCCGAAAGTGATGGAAGGTCTTGGCTCTCTGTCATCTTCTGTTAAAACTTCCATCCATAACTTAGGCGTTTCTAAGGACCAGACTTTGAGTCTTGACCAGCATGTAAATTGTTTGGTTCGCTCATGTTTTTACCAGCTGAGGAACATTGCTAAACTCAGGCCCGTTGTTTCCCCCAGCTGAGTTGGAAATTATTATTCATGCATTTATTTCCACACACCTTGACTACTGCAATTCCCTTTCCATGTGCCTTATAGCAAGACTTTGTTACATTGCCTGCAAGTGGTCCAAAATGCTGCCGCCAAGCTTTTAATCAAGTCCTCCAATGTTGCACCTATTTTGATTGCTTTACAGGCTGCCCATCAAATTTAGAATCCAGTTCAAGGTTCCTGTGATCACGTGTAAAGCTTTGCGTAGTCTGGTACCTGCCTACCTTACAGAGCGTCTGCAGCCCTACATCAGCAGCAGTGCTCTGAGCTCCTCTGATCAGGGTTTGCTGGTTGGGCCTCACTCTAGGCTCAAAACAAAAGGAGACTGTGATTTTGAGGCTGTAGCTCCGAAACTTTGGAACTCACTCCCATTGGACTTAAGATCTGTGGACACTGTGGTCACTTTTAAAAAGCAGCTCAAGACCAGTTTGTTTAGACTTGCTTTTTTTTTTATAGTTTTTTATAATATTTTATGTTTTTAGCTTGATGTTTGTATTTCATGTCTGTTTTTCCCTTGTATTTTACTTGCTATTTTTGCCTTTTATTGTGTAACACTGTGTGACATCTGCTCTTGAAAGGTGCTGTATAAATAAATATATTATCACACAGTCAATGACACCAAGGGCTTCCTTTCACCTGATACATCTACTGCATTTCATTATTTCTACCCCCAACCCTCCTGTGTATCTGTATCTATCAAAGCAAAATCACAGTCGACTGTAACACTAATGAAAGTATTTCTGGGTGGAAGCACATCGTGAAACCCCAGGCACTGTCTAACCACCCAGTGCTTCATTGTCTCAACCATAATGACGCAAGCATGAGAAACAACACGCCTGATTACAGGGCTGTCTTACAGTTTCATCTACACATGTGAGGCAGGTGGACAGGCAGCTCCAGGGGGTGCACAGCTATTACACAGGGGTAGTAGGCCATTGAAAGATTGCTGAGGAAGGGTCTGACGCTAACCTGCACTCTTCATCCAGGGTGACAGTTTTGGGACAAGTTCATACACAGCTGCCGTAGGAGGCTGAGCTATTCAGGGATCTCACCATCCAGACATTTTCTGATCAAAGCACAGTCAGAAGAGGCAAAAAAAATAAAATTGCAGCACAGAAGATTCTCTGCTACAGTTTCGTCATCCAGTTTTTTATATAATCTGCACGACTGTGGGGTGTAGCAGATTTTGTTTGACTGTCAAGTTTGCTTTAGATCTTTGAACTCAATTTGTTTGGGTAATTTTAAAGCACATCACATATTTTCCTTTATTCTTTCCACAGATCTCTTGGGAAAAGCTTCCAAGCACACCCACTCTCAAAAGCTATATGCAGAGGAAACAATGCATCTCTGCGTTATTCAACAAAAACTGATGGCACATCACTTTCATTGCAGTGGGTCATATGCACAGTTTTACATTCTTTGCCTCTGCCTTTTTGCCTCTTGACAATATACAGTTATACTCTGTGTTCACCAGTGCATCCAAGCAGGATTCCACACTATATGTTTTTATGTCAGCTGATTTATGTTCCAGGTACTGACCTAGACATTAACCAATACCAGCCTTGTTGAAGTTATGTTAATATCGGCCGATTCTGCAGTGCACAATTTACATCCAGAGCAACGGCAGAATAAATGTTGGTATTGTACATCTATGCAAACCACGGATATGTAAATACTTTTACCTCATCACTCCCCACAAGGAAACACCAAGCTTGGCGTAGCAGGGAGTGAAGTGATGGCAATAACTTTCCCCCTAGGAGAACATAGACTCTACAGGTGAAACTGAATGATACGCCACCATGCAAATAATGTACGTACCAAAACAAACGTCCTGGTGTCATGGAGCCAGACCAATCTCCACGGCGCTGCTGGGAGAATGTCTGGATTTAATGCGCTTTCACTCCTGGATAGTGAAAACAACTGTGTTTCTATTTACTTAAACAAATCACAATCTTCCTGGGCGGCACCACGCCTCTACAGTACATTTGCAAAATAGTGTTGGAAGGGAACTCGTTTCGGTGGAACACTGTCAACACATTCTTTGTAGATCTTTACAAACATTCACTGAAAGAACAGAGCAGGCCTGCCTTATTGCACCATCCAAATCTTCAAAACTTGTTATTTTCAGGGTGTAGTTTGACAGCTCGGAGGTTGTTGTTTGTTTCCTGTAGCGACGGGACTTTGGGAACGGGAACACAGACACAGACTTCCTGTGCAGACAGGAAGTAAGGCTTTATCCCGGCACTGTTTGGTAAGCCCGCCAGACTATAAACGCCCTGACACACTAGCATGACGGTTAGCCAATGTCGCGCCCTCTGTGAGCGTCTGTAGTCCTAGATTTTGAGGTGTGTCCTGCACCATCGGAGCCGGTCAGTGAGAGAAGTCATTCTGATTGGCTATTCAACGTAAGCAAAACAGTGCACAAGAAGTAAGGAAAGCAAGCAAATGACTAAAGTCAAGAGGGCACACACTGAAGGCTCTTCTCATTTTTCATCTTCATCTCACCTGATAATTCCAATACATGAATATTTTCAGGACATTGCCATCTGGAATGAAACAACTGAAGATCAGCTGGTGAGCATGATTTATTCAGGCAAATGCTGCTTTGTTTCATGTATACTACAACAATGGTTTGTACATCCGCAGTCCTAGGTCTCAGACTGCTGCCACCCGCTGGTACGTATGCGCTAGTTGGCCGTTGGCTGTAGTTTTTCTGGTGTGTTCAAGTGCAACTTTTTGACCCAGACACAGGCGACGTGACACGATGCAAAATAGCCATAGTTCTTTGATGTCTGTTTGATGTGTCTGAGCCTTAAAATCCAACCAAAATCCATTCAAACATCTTGTCAGCCTCCCAATAGCAATCAAATCTTTCATGCTCCATGACGCTGAATGATTGTCTATTTGACTTGGAATCAACAAAACAAATGAATAGTGGCCTGTCATTCAAAAGTAGCAGATGTCAAAATGCATTATGTGGTACTGTGTGTGTTCAACACACTCATGACATCAAAAGTTGAAACTTGAATTGAAAATTGAGCAAGAAAAAATCCAAACAACCGTCTAGTTAAATAGCCCCAGCTCATTACAATGTAATACAATAAATCCACAGAGAGTTAGACTTCACTTACTCAATATGTTCAGGAGTGACATATTGAGATCACATCAATATTCCACTGCCTATTATTAAAATTCTGGAGGATGGAGTGTGTGTGGGGGTGCACTGAAGGAAGATCTTTATTTGGCAAATCAATTAGTCTGTGATGGACTGAATGCTGTCCTTCTCCAGGCACGGAGCCTGTTTCTGGATAGACAGAAAGCGGCAGGATAATTAGACATTTCCTTGAGGACTATGTTATTGATTTGTTCATATTATTGATATTCACTGATTATTTCATCAAGTCCTCCAACCCATATGACCACATATGTCAATTGTTCCTATACCCTCAAATACGACCCACAGGAGAATTTCCTAAATTAGTATCCCTACTGGTGGCAGGAGATCAACACGTCCTCGTACCGAAAAGTAATGGTCGCTGTTTTAAACATGTGGTTAACGTTGTGAAACAGTCACAGTTTGGTTAAGTTTAGGCAACAAAACTACTTGGTTAGGTTTAAGAAAAGATCGTGGTTTGGGTTAAAATCAGTACATTTGTTACATTACTTCACTTCTGTACATAAGTGTATGACATAATTATGCATGTGACATAGAAGGTGACATATTTGTTATGTAAAGTTAAAATAACTCACCATTGTCACTGCATTTTAAAACTAGGTTTAAAATGTGTAAATCCAGATCCAGATTTAAAATTAAGCTCTGTTGCAGTTTAAAACTATTCTCTGTTTTGTTAATCCAAGTTTAGCTAAAAGCAGTTACATTGCACAATTCAGCAGCATCATAAAACTCAATTGGGTTGCATCTGTCCCTTAACTTTCTTTGAGGAACTTGATTATTTTGCTCAATCCATCTCAAAAAGGGTGTCATTTGAAAAGTTAAACCTCCTCAAGTGTCAGTTTAAAGTTGATACTGGATCTCAGTTTAAATTGGAGTTTTAGAGTTTGTCTTTGTCTGTTAAAGTAAAAATACATGTGAAATGGATCTCAAATCTGCAATAATAAAATGAATGAACACTTTATAAATGTAATACAATGTGTTAATATAGTGTTTCTCACTAGGGTACTGCTTGTATAATACACATACTGACCCAGGAGACACTGAAGCATATTTATAGAGCCTCTATTTGTGTTCCTGTACAAACGTCTTATTTACATCCTGGATACTAGATACTACAGTATGCATATAATGGAAGTCGACTATTAATGTTATTGAAGGTCATTAAAAGCAGCCCTATAGAACATTATAATGTTCCCATTATAATGCAAATGGTAATTAATTCCACATGAGCATCTAATTATAATGGAGGATTAAATAAGACACTTAAAATACATACACAAAAAATACTGTAATTGAGGCAGTTTCAGTGTGTAGAGGTGGTTCCTGATTTGAAATCCCCATTACTGCCCAGGATAGGTATTAGTAGGTAAATGTGATTTGTTTAAGATGGATCTGGAACATTACTTATGTGAAACAGTTTAGCTCTGAAGGTTCATATTAGCAGTTTATATGGCAGTGTGTTCATTAGCACAAGCTTCACTAATACTGCTGCTGCTTCAATAATGTTTAATACGACTGTCGTTAAACTAAAAGCCACACTTAATATTCATTTCTGAAAGGAAAATCAAGGTAGCTGACAGCTAAATGTGACTCACTAAAGTCCACAGATGGGCTTAATAATTGATGTACCTCATGGCATTTGTTTATCATTTATATTGTCATCCTGATTAACTCACATCCTGATGGACTGTAGTCCATGAGCAAGAATCAGTGACTGAAAAACAAAGATATCTGAAAATTATTAGCCGTGAAGATCAGCAAGCATGATGAGACCAAATCAAATCCTCTGTGAGTCCAATATCAACTCTCATATATTTGAATAAATGCCACGCCATCCTGCCAAGGAAACACAATTTACAGTGTCTGTTTTCACCTGACCTGCTTGTCCTTCACAGTGCCCTGGGATTCTCAACCTATAAAACAGGTATTATTATCCTCTGTCAGTGACGTAATCTGGTGGAATATTCTACAAGGACTCTGTGCCAGGCATCAGTCCTAAGGGGAATGTCACGGCCCTAACCTCATCTCCAGCTATCATTGGCTCTGTGTGAGAGGTTCACATTCACCAGGAAGCAAAGCAGGAATGAGGAAAAGTGTGGCCAAAAGCAGACACACGGGGTCTTTTCATTATGCTAATGTGTCTCCTCGCGTCTAGGGTATCGGATACTGGAATAACCCAATACCGAGTAGTATCGAAACTTCTCCAGTCAAACGCAGTCGATCTTTTTGTACCCAGATCTAGGAAGAAAATATGTATGGTTTTGCTTGCAGCCAGTCACCACATGTGTTCTGGGATTTAATGTGATGTGTGATTGGCTCAATACTGCAGCAGCGACAACACATACACATACACATACACATACACATACACATACACATACACATACATGGAAGGAAGGAAGGAAGGAAGGAAGGAAGGAAGGAAGGAAGGAAGGGGAAAAAGACAGGAGAGAGAAAAGAAGAAACAAAAGAGGGGAAGAAGGAACAAATTACAACAATTCTGCCATATTTGCTTTGGGGAGTTGCATATTTAGAATGAGTGCTCATAATAATAATAATAATAATAATAATAATAATAATAATAATGATGATAATAATAATGGATCAAAATTATGTGTAATTTTAATTGGAAAATGTCAAATGTTCTTCACCCCCAAACCCCTCACCAAATATGTGCACATAAGTCTTCCACAAAGCTTCATGCAGACAATATGGATTGCAATAAACATATTTTCTTAAAAAATTGGTATCATGATTTCAATTTTGAGTGGAAAAAACTGGTGATTCTCATTTTGCCCAGAACGGTGCAGCCCAAGAAGGAAGGAAGGCTGAAGAGAGTTCAGTGAATGCAGGTCTGATTGATTCCTGCCAGAGCTGGCTGTGCTCACTCCCTCCTCCCCACCACCGCCTGAATATTTATATATTATGAAAGAGGACGGCTGGGCAACTTTTCTTAAAAATAAATATTAAAGGGCAGAAGGAATAACAGGAAAGACTCAAGTAAGCAAAGAAGGATTGACACACTAATCATCTTTGACATTTGAAGTTTACTTTCTATTTACTCTTTACCGTAAAGCAACGTTGATAAGTCTGATAAGTCAACCTGTAGTGTGAACAGCCCCATAAACCTGACGCCCTGGCGCTGACACACGTAGGCTGAGAAATTACACGGGCAACATGATCCTGTCAGGACTACTTTGCACTACTGACACCTTTTGAAAGTGATGTCAACATTCATATAAAACAGGCAGATATCCAGGCTATCACCCCTTTTTTTCATAGCTATGGCTAAATAAGCGGTACATGCAACACTGCAGTAGACATGCTGCAGTAACTGTAGTTGGCAGCACTCAATGAAGGTCGCTAGTGGTGGCTCTCTCTTCTTATGCAATTAACCCAGTTTCTCAGTGAGGCAGCAATCTATGGGGAAGCAATTAAAATCAAAATTCTTCCCAGTGTGTGGACTTCACAGGGGAAAAACCTTGGACAGCCCAACGTTTGTTTGGAGGTGTTGATTAGTGATTTTCTTTAGATATCTGACATTTAAAAAAAAAAAAGGGATAAAGGACAAAGCATTAAAGCAACGCGAGAAAGGAAAACAAAATATTAAAGGGGGCATATGCTCATTTTCAGGTTAATACTTGTAATTTGGGTTTCTACTAGAACATGTTTACATTCTTTAATGTTAAAAAAAACACATTCCTTTCCTCATACTTTTATACTGCATATACCTGTATTCACCCTCTGTCTGAAACGCTCTGTTTCAGCGCCTGTCTCTCTAAGTCCCCCTCCCGAAAAGCCCATTTTGCTCTGATTGATCAGTGTCTTCTGCATCTGTGCTCTTGGCGTCTCTGCACCATCATTGCAGCTGGGGAATAACTGCAACAGCACTGTAGAAGCTCTTTCTATCTATGCAAAGTATAATTGTGACATCACAATTTCACAGAAGTTGCACAGTTTCTGAATACGGGCTGTGTGCGTTTCTCCGTGGATTGAGTGTTTTGATACTTTCACAGTATTTATACAGCACCTAGACCAGAGACGGTTTATAAGCCAGGCGGCACATCTCAGAATAATTTCCTATATCTGTGTTTTATCTTTAGACTCGCGGCAGGTCCTGAGTGTATTGATTCCAATGGGAGACATGAACGTGAACACATTATGATCGATCCTTTCGCCCCATATTCACCAAATACTGGACCCAGTTTTCATAAGAAGCCACATATCTCCTGAACATTCTGACACTAAACTGGCATTTTTCAGATGGACAGATCAGGAGAAAATGAACTTTATTCAAGACCTTTTTCTGTCTCAGCAACAAACTCTCGCAAGATCTGGCAACACAGCTAAGCTAACGTCAACTAACATTCGCTCACCAGGCAAATGCTTGGGCCCCCTCCCAAAAAAAATGGGAAAAGGGGCCCCCAATGGCCACTCATATTGGCACATTTTGCAATGACAACTATAAACCCCCTTAAACATCCCATAAAGGCACTATAGTGCACAGCCGCTACCCTAAAAAAAACCCTAAGTGGGGCCCCTTCTTGCTACTGTGTTCAAATACTCAGATGTGTGTGTGTGTGCATAAGTGAGTATGATGCTTGATCAACCACAACTGACCGGATGCATTATTTGCCTGAATTGCATTTTTATGGGAACATGGGGCGGGGGGCTTGATGGGCTTATTTGTTTGGGAGTCTAGGTTTGCGACTGGCCACAGGTAGTCTGGCTGGGTACGTAAGCAGTGTCAGCATAAAGCCTTATACTTCTGCCGGGAGGAGATCCCGGCCGGAGGAAGTCCCTCCTTCCTTCCGTGTGGTTCTCAAAGTCTCTTCTCTGCAGCCAGGCGTAGAGCCGCCCAGGACGATTGTGATTGGTTGAGAGAAATATAAACAGGCCAGGGAGTTGTTTCCACTATACCAGAGTGAAAGACATTCCTTCCAGACCTACACCCCAGCATGGACACAGTGCTGTGGAGATAGGTCTGACTACGCGAGACTAGGTCACAGGTACCTACATTTTTGTAATGCTAAACATGGCTGTTAGCTTGTAAATATCTGTTAGCAAAAATTCTATATAACTACATTGTGCAAACAAGACCTCCAAATGAAACCACACCCACAAGTGTGAGACCAGTTTCTGAGATCTGGCACCAAGCCAACATCAACTCATGTTTGTGAAAGCCACCACAAACTCTTTTTTGTAACACTAAATATGGCTGATAGCTGTGTAAATATCTAATGTCATCAAAATAAATAAATACATCCACATGACGTTCACTACACTTCCAAAGGAGGCCACGCCCACTTAGGAGACAGACATGTATACCAGTTCACACCATTGGCACAGCTTGTAATGTGTATAGAGCATCTTTGCCTTGACCTGTTTATAATCAACAAGGACATGGTAATCTAACTGTTTTACCATGTGGGACCATTAAGGAACGAACAGTAGATTTAGATTGAATAAGAAAGAAAGAAGAAGGAAGGACAAAAGGAGCAACAGGACATTTGGGGATTGTCAATTGACTCTTTTCTTTCATCTGAGCCATGGTTTTGTTTAAAAAAAATCTATTATTCTGTGCTAGATATTGAACAGATTCTTCATTTATTCTCCAATTATTTGTTCATGAAAGCGATGCAGCTCATGCATAAAATCTTATCAACTCACTTGACTCCTCTCAATACAAACACAGCCAATAGAAAAGAAGATGCTCCCTCCATCTATTCATTTGTTCTCAAAGCTGAATGTGTATGTGTGTGAGAGTGTACTGCGTACTGACCTTGAATTCCTCCTGCGGGCAACAAACAATCCCAAGTCTTTCCCCTCCTCCCACGGATGAATGCTGCAAGGTGACGGCTGTGTGTGTGCTGAGGAAGAAGTCCTCCACTTCATCCACTCACTCTTTCACCTGCAGGAAAACAAGGAGGGGCAGAGAGCAGGGATATGAGAAAGGGCACCGATCTTAGACATTTTTTTGGCATCTAACCCTTTGATTTGAGAGAAGACAGAACACTGGGTCTGCCCAAACCCTGACTGAGGCCTGGGGTTAGATCCATTCTCTCAGGGTAGCATTATTTCGAAGGAATTGTTTAGATGCATAACAAAGAAGTTGGCTTTTCTACACATTTTTTGTGCATTTCTGCATTTGCTGTGGATTTTCTGAAAAAGAAAAGTCCTGGAGTCATGCAGGAGGGATTTTAATTCAGCGGGGCTCGGAAGTGCTTTTATAAATTGGGTTACTAAATCAGGGAAGGAGCACGCTCTTGCATATAATGTAAAAGTTGGTTGAACACACAGAAATGTTATGTAAGACGGCAAGCTGTGGTTTTAATGGGCGGTACGTGCGGTAACATTTCTATTTGTGTACACACGACGTACAATGAGTTAATTAATGAGCTCAGAGGTGCTGGTAAGTGTATTTTTGGTTGGACCACAGGACCAGCCCTATAAATGGGAAAGTGAGTGAGTGAGTGAGTGAGTGAGTGAGTGAGTTAGGGATGCCCCCCGTTAGTCGATTAGTCAACTAATCGATCGTTTTGGTTTTAGTCGACTAAGATTTCTTCAGTCGATTTTATGACTTATTTCCAAGAAACTTCTGAGCGATTTAAAGTGGTGCTTTTGTATGATTCTTTGTAGAGAAAATTGTATGAATGTTAGTCGACGAAGGATTTCTTTAGTCAAGGACAGTGCTGAGTGATGAAGTTACGCCATTGGTCAAATGCAGTGATGATGTCAGCATGTGTTGGAAAGGCTGTTGACTGGTGGAGCAGTGCCCTCTTGTGGTGAAATGGAGCTGTGCAGTCAGAAATTAAGAGGCATAACGAGGGGCACGTTGGAGAAACAGAGTGCAAAGTGGACTTTACTGCATCAAGTGGTGACAGCTGTGTCTCTGATGAAGCGTGAGTAAAGCTGCTGCTTTCTGGTCAAAACGTGGTACCAAAAAGAAGTAGGCTAACAAAAAAGTGCACAAATACACATGCACATCAGTCTCCTCAGATCCAAATCCATGTCAATACTAACATACATTAAAAGTTGAGCCTGCAAGGTAAATATATTGAATAAATCTGGCACAGTACACCTGTTTTGCCACACCCACTTCTCTCATGTCATGTGTTCCATTACAGCATACACACCGATTTGTCGTTGCGGCTGTTGCAGTCTGACAGGATTACCAAACAGTGCAGGGATAAAGCATTACTTCCTGACCGCACAGGAAGTCTGTGTCCGTGTTCTCGTTCTCAAAGTCCCTTCGCTACGGGAAACAATCAACAACCTCTTAACGATCAATCTACACACTGAAAATGACAAGTTTTGAAGATTTGGATGGTGCAATAAGGCAGGCCTGCTCTGTTCTTTCAGTGAATGATTGTAA
>JAOVVB010236517.1:0-23058 GCA_028570985.1 Heterobranchus longifilis | reverse complement strand
ATTCATCAGCATGCAAGGTCATTGATTAATACCATGCTGTGCAAAAAAAAGGGTGCGACCAAATTATGTGCTGGTGCAGCCAACTGAGAAAGTTGGTCGCACCAGCGCTACTAGTGGAAAAGTTAGTGTAGAGCCCTGCAGTATTATCTTAGTACTCTGTTTGAGTTGGATCAGTGGACTTCACACTGGCTGGAGCCACCTAGTGTTTGTGTTGCATGTTACACACATGAAATACACACAGGAGTCATGGAGGTTGACGCTGTCTGCACTTTGACTGTACTTGTGATTTTCTCATTCTTCTCCACAAAAAAGTTTTTGAGATATGCTCAAGAGGGCAAAGGCATTTTGATAGTGTTGTTTGTCACACGTTTTTGCACCGCACGTAACGTAATGACGTCATCACAAGTGTACAACATGTTGACGTGAAAGACAGAAGCCTCACGGCCCTTTCAGACACAATGCAACAACGGCACCCCAGCACTCTGAAACCCATTATTTCCAATGGCTTGTGCTGCGCCGACCAAAGCGCCCCTCAGCGCACCACTCAGCGCGCCACTCAGCGCGCCCCTCAGCGAGCCTGGTCAGATGTGCGCTGAACCCAGCGGCGAGCTCAGCACAAATCGCATTGTGTCTGAAAGGGCCTTTAGGCTTCTGCTGCAAAAATAATGAATGCTCTCGCTATTATGGTTTTTATTTTAGATTGATTTAAATAGGATGAAGTAAACAACAATCCGTAGTCCATTTTCATAGTTATTAATTAGTGCATAAAAAGGAAATTGAGTGTTTAACCCAAATTTCCTGAGGAAGGACCCTAGCAATGCTGTAGTTTTATGCATAAAGACATTTATTTACAGAACAATACAGCTCATATGGATCTTCATCCTTCCACTCCATCCAGGGAGTGCCGGGAGGGATGAGGGGCAGCGTACTTGTTGGACACCACGCAGCAGCTCAGGGCGCTGCGAGAGATCTCCATGTCACAGACATCAGACCACTCACCAGCTTCTGCATCGTAGCACTCGACGTTAGAGATGGTGGTGAAGCCGTCGAAGCCCCCGAGCACAAAGAGACGTTCATCGATCACTGAGATGCCGAAGTTGGTGCGGGAGCTCTGCATGGAGGGCACATCATGCCAGGTGTCGGTGTGGGGGTTGTAGGCCTCAGCAGTGCACAGACTGTCGGTCCCATTGAAACCACCAACCTATAAGAGAAAACGTGAACTATGAAGGCGGGACTGCTTCTACTATTTATTCTGTTTTTGTTTCTCATTTTATACTCGGCACTCTTGTAAAGAAGGGCTGACTCACTGTGTGTGTTAAATAAAGTTATGGTAGGCCTATTTAAGGTAAAAAAAATTAAAAAAAAAGTGTAAAGTAAGTTTTTAGAAACAAACCTCCCAACATGCTGGTTTGATTTGATTTGTAATGAAAAGTCAATAGTCATCCTAATATATCAGCAGTGTTGGCAGGGTTACTTTTAAACCGTATTCCACTACAGATTACTGAATGCCTTAAAATGTAATTTGTAATGTATTCCATTAGATTACTCAAATTAAGTAACATACTCTAAATACATTGGATTACTTTTAGAATACTTCAAAATGGTCTTGCTGAGCTCATTTGTCTGTCTCTTATATTTCCTAAAACACATTCCTGACAGTGTCCTGTCCTGGCTGTGCGTCTCCTCTCACATTGCACTGTGTGCACTTAAAAAAATATATCTGTTTGTGTGAAATGCCTCATATGAATTTTAGAGCATATAAAACCAAAACAAACTAGAAGGGCACTCGGAGAGCGCAGACCTCCACCAAGCCCATGCCCTATCTCACAATGTTAACAAAAGTGAAAAATAATTTGAGTATGCGCCCTGTGATTCAGATCCACTCCAAAGTTTACTGAGTTCTTCCTTGGGCCATGCTACACCCTTCCAATAAGTTTCATGAAAATTGGACCAGTAGTGTCTCTGTTATCTGGCTGACAGACAAACAATAATCAGTAATCCCTTCATGTAATCTATTTTTAAAGACAGTAATTGTGTACCACCAATTTAAACTGTATACTGTAAGGGAATACATTTACTCATACTTTGTATTTTAAATACGTAATCCAAATACTTGGATTTGGATTTGTTAAAAAGGCCAGATATTTTATGTGGTCAGAATGTAAATATGTTTAGGTTACTATTAGAACGCCCCTTAGTGGACATTTATAGTCAGACAACTTATAGTCACCTGCAACTAGTAGGACCCTTCTTTTCATGATGCAGAGTGCGGCCGTATTTCTGCATGTTCCCTTAGTTATTTCTTATTTTAGCCACTTTCCTGTGTTGCCTGTGCATGTGTGTAAGTGTAAGTCACTTATTCATTGTTATTTAGCTGTGTTGTTATGTTGTTATTAGCTATGTTACTAGCAAGGCACTGCAAGCCTCAACATGGTTTCATGCTTCTGTCTCCAGTGTTTCTGTGTGAGTATCAGCAGTGTTCAATGTGCTTACTGCAAAGACATGGTCTGCATAGGCGATGACCCCAACTCCACTGCGACTGTTGTCCATGGAGGCGATCAGTGTCCACTGGTTGGTCTCTGGGTTGTAACATTCAGCCGATGAAAGGCACTCCCTCCCATTGAAGCCACCGCAAATGTACACCTGGAGAGAATTCGAGAAGTAATAATCAGTCATCTTTTGAAAACTTCTACCAAAGACAAGTAGTCAAAAACATGAACTTGGTATCTCTACAAAATTGAGTTTTTTCTAAACTTATTTCTACACCTTTGGGGGAGCAAACAGGCCATTTAGAGAAAAAAAAGAGGCAATACTGCATAATGTGATGCAAAGTACTGGATGAATAATGATGCTTTTGCATTTGTTTTTTGGGGCTTGAAAACAGTATTTTTTCATTAGTTATTTTTTATTGGTAACACCATCATTTAAATTCTAGTTAAATATTCTAGTGAAGTTTGTTCAACTTCTTTCTGTTTTTCAGGTAGGTACAATGTGACTCTCAAAGGAGTTTACATAATGTCTGTAAGTATTGTCGTTGTAACTAATGTCATTATTGATTAAAACAAACATTCACATTTGTTGTCAATGTTAATTGTTAGCTGCTGTAGTTGTTCCCTACACAGTTCACAGCTCCCTTCAAACTGAGCATCTTTTGCTCCCTACGTTTTGGAATCTCACTAAACATGGTTGAATACCCTGTGCAATCACTGCACAGGGAACTACTGGGTGATCGGAAGGCATCCCAGGAGCGCAATCTAGCAGGGTCAACAAATGCAATTAATGCTTCATGAAGCTTCATTTGGATATCACTAGATGTAGCCTCAATCATTCAGAGCTGCTCTTTAGCTCCACCCACCTTGCCACGGAGGACTGTGCAGCTGCTGTCACTCCTCTGCTTGTGCATGGGCGCAATTAAAGTCCACTGGTTGATTCTGGGCTGATAACGCTCAGCAGTGTTGAGTCGATTCTCACCGTCATAACCTCCCATGGCATATATGCAGCCGTCCATCACAGTTACGCTGACAAAGCAGCGGCTCGATTGCATTTGTGCCACCTCGGGCAACGTGTCCCTACACAGGTCAAACCTGTGCACGGATCTCAAGTACTCGACACCGTCAAAGCCACCGACACAGTAAACTGATCCATCGAGGAAAACCGTGCCATGGTAGGCCCGGGGAGCCTCCTGCTCTGGTATGTTGACCCAGTGCTCAGCACGGACATTGTACGCCTCGATTCCGTTGGTGGGACTGCCGGCGCTCCAGCCTCCTACAGCCAACAGGATGGCAGGGGGCAGTCGTGGGAGGGCCAAAGTAGCGTTGGAGAAGCCATTTGACCCGAGGGCATGCATGGCCTCCACGGCCCTGAGGAGGATCAGTCGACACTCCTCACTTGCCTTCACCAGTTCGTTGTTGCTCACGCTGTCTGTTAAGTATGCTGGACTCATTAAAGCCAGCCTGACCTACACAGAGACACAAGTTGGAATTGAATTAAAACAGAGCCCAACTAATACTTTGACATGGCTGATATTATGAGTGGATTTTAGCTTATCATAGATATATCGTATTAGCATATTGGTCCCATATTGTAAAAGTGAGCTTTCCATATCTCTTTTGATTATAAAGCAGGTCTAGGTGCTATATGGATACTGTGAAAATATCAGAACACTTCACAGAGTAATGCAGACAGCCTATATTCAGAAAATGTCCTTTTAAATGAATCGTCAGCAGTTTTGTAAGGTTGTGATGTCACAACTATACTATAGCTAGGTAGAAAGTGTCTCTACAGTCCCAGCTGCAATGACGACGCAGAGACGCCGAGAGCACAGATGAGGAAGACCCGGATGTTGACCAATCAGAGCAGACTCAAACGAGAGTGAGGGTGAATACAGGTATATTCAATGATTATGAGGAAAATAAAGTGTTTTTGAACATTAAAGCATGTAAACATGTTCTAGTAGAAAACCCAAAATACAAGTATGAACCTGAAAATTAGCATATTATGGGATCTTTAAGTTATTCTCACTCCACACAAAAGTTGCACCAGAAAAATATCTTTCTTTCAATTCATAAAAAAAAGGGGGAAAAGTTACTGTTGAGCCTAATTTTTTAATCCACAGCCAGCAGCATGCGAGCGCTGGTAGCTGAGCAGTAGGACTACAGGACCTGGGTTTGGGAATGGGAGTGTGGGGCATGGTAAGAGGTTTAACTGCTATGTGAGAACTCAAGGCTTCTAAGGTCAGCAGCTCAGTTATAGTCACTGTGTGACTGGCACAGATTGGGCGCGCAGCAGTGTCCGCATGACTCCCCTGTTCTAGCCGACACCATGGCACAGAGCAGCCCTGTACCAGCGCACCGACGCACCAAACACGTTCAGGCACACATACTGTACTCGGCTCTCACCGGTCCGCACATGCAGGCGCAAGACCCAGACGGCGGTAATTTGGTGAGAGAGCAAAACAGTTGGACTATAAAGCAGATATTTAAAAGTGTGCAGAGACTGGAAATGTCACTGGGCACTCAATAAACCAAGCATGCAAAGTCAAACCACAAAATCCCAAACAAAACAAGTCGCTGTTTTGAATCACTCATGCCTCAGTAGCTACAAGTGGCTGAGTTCATTAACTGTTATTTACTCTTACTACTGAAAGATTAGGTTTTTTTTCCTGAAATGCCTGCAGAACCCAAAATGCAAAACAAAAAACATGTTTTTAATTGGAAATATTGAAGCTCAAACACTCGTGTGACTGTAATTTCCAGGTTAAAGATGGAAAATGTTGTTAATTTGCCTCAAATATTCCCCATAGCATGAGTTTCTGTGCATGTACACACAGCTCATTTATCGCCTGGAGTGAAAAACTCTTGACAACTGACTGATGGTTAAAGCAGCAGAAACCAGTAGAAAGCCATTTTCTACATGAAACTAAACTACGCCAGGGTTAATCTCGGCGCAGATCGCCCGCCCATTCATGTCAGTGTACATGACTGTGTCCATTCTCAAACTAATGCTCAGGCTTTATGGATAAATATGCCTTTTGGGGCAAACCTTAGTCTATGTAATAACACCCATTTGGCAAACACACACATTTGAGTGCATGTCAGGTCAGGCTTCTATAGGATTGTGTTTATGCAAGATGGACGTCCTGATAAAGTTCAGTAAAAGTCTATACCAGCAGTTTTGAAAAGGTATGGTCACTTTTCCTTCATCCTTTGTGAAATTATTAATCTTTGCAAACAGGTGCATGAGATTAAAACCAAGATTTTATGTTGGCGGCTTGAGAAAGACATTTTCAATCGTTAAAATTGACACAAAAAAAAGCTTTACAGAGGGGCCTTCTTCATTTTAAGGGGTGTAAAACAACTTTCTTTCAGCTGGCTTATATCTCAGCCTTTCATTCATTTCTGTGAAGAAAACTAAATGAAATTGTTATTTTTAAAGTCTGGATTATTATTCAATATATAAACTTAAAAAAAAAACTCACAGGATAAGGGCACTATTAAGTATGTATGATTATTATTTAAAAAAAAAAAAAAAAAAACATAATACAGAGAATTTTATTAAACGTTTCTAAAAAATAAGAGGAAAACTGATCTCTGATGCAATATTGACAGGAAATAATCTACTCAAAATTCATCCACATGTCTCATTTTACACAAACTTCCTGCAGTTATTGCGTTAGATTTTTGGGTTAATTGTACAGTTTATCAGTTGGTCATTTTACTGTTATTATTATGCATTGAATATAATCTGAAATATCTATAAAATATGTTACTAAAAAGCTGGAGATACTTGCTGTAGAACCACCTGTTCGCGTAGACATCGCATCGCGTTAATTTCTGAGTATGTAAACAACTGACAGACAAAACAGACGCAGGATACGCGAGGCAGCGTCATGCGTTCACAAACGCAGAGTTAAAAGCAAGAATACCTCTGGCTTTAGTCAGGGGTCGTCAGTTTACTCAGTGATAGAAAAGGAAAGGAAAAAGGTTGGGAACCACTGATGTAGAGTCTCCAGAACCCCCCGAGGGGAACCAAAGAATCCATCCTTATGCTGCCATGGTCGGGTCTTGAGATGGATACACAGTGCTTGTACGCCCTTAGATACTGCCCAGATGGTAATGTGTCATATTGTATTATTAATGATAGTATTAGAGTTTCTTCTACCTCGTCTTCTGATTCAACATATTAAACCTGCCTCGAAGAGCGATTTTGACTCGACCCTCAGCTCTGAGTTATTTTCTCTTGCAGGAACATTACAAAAAAAACGGATCTGACAGAAATGTCAATTAGGGTTACACTGTACATAATTCTATTTAATCTTGCCTTGAAAACTACCAGCCAAGCCTATTTAACTTAATTTAAAGAAAATAGTCCACTCCCAGATACTTTTTCCACTGCTACATAACAACAATCTGTAATGTTCAGCACACGAAAGTGTTGTAATTTACCTTTTTGATGTTCTTACTCATTTGACTTTGTTAACTTTTAGATCATTTGGTGGTTTCTGGGCTACATAGTGTATGTGTCTTCTTAGCACTGTAAATGCCTGAAGTGGATGCACTTTCCAAAATAATAGCAAATGATGCTGCCTCCTCCAGTAATATAAGCCCATTCATCAATATGTTTGTTTTTTTGGGTTAGAACTTTAACTTTACTCCTGTTTGAAGCTGTAGGCAGGTAAAACTAGGTGGAACATGTCTCGTGGCTGCTTTGCATTATGAACTACTGAGGCTCCTGCCATGCAGAAGTTGGCCTTTGCTTCATCAATGATGGATTTCTCCTTGTATGACTGCTGAAAGGCAGTGCTAAATGGTGAGTCTTGCTTTGGATTTTTAAGGACTTGAACCAAAAACCTTCTGTCCAACATGAATTATCTATTATCTATCTAAGTGTCATAAAGGTTGCCAGTGATGTATCTGACAAGCACAATAATAAGTGAGTGACTAGAGGGCAATTTCTGAAGAATGAAATATGTGGAATATTTTAAGGTTTGAAAAGCTGACCCTAAACTGCATTACGGTTTTTAAAAGTTGATTAATGCCCATAATGTGATAAGCAGTCATGTGAATAAGTAGAGAAGATGAGAAAATGTTTGAAAAAGCGTAAAAAAAAAAGTTTAAGACCTGTTTATGTGCGTCTGTGTGTCAAACTGCACTATTGCTCAGCTCAATCAGCTCTGTGTTACCACCTGCAATTAGAAGTTGCCATGGTGACAAGCAACTCCTGGCTCAGAGTTAAACTGAAATTATACTTTCCACGTCCGCAAGTGGGGGGTCGACATGATGTAAATGTTGTCATCAGAGGGTGTACGTGTAGGCTCTGCGGATATCTGCGCACCTATTTGCTGTGACCGCAAGGACTTGTCCGAGCAGCCAGCACACAACAAGTGGTGGCGTAGCGATCTACTGCGCGTGTATGGAACACGTCCTCCAAGCAGATAGTATAAACAGAACGTTTACGTGTTTGTGGTGTCTGCAGCTGTCTGTGTACATGTCACTTTGGGAGAATAATGGAGCCCTTCATTTCACAGAGATTAAGCTGAGGCGCACCTCTCCTACTCCTGCTACTAGCTCAAACCGTAACTCCTATCGTTTAATTTTTATACAGTGACATAGAAGAACCCTGCTGTGTGAAATTTGTGTGCATAGTGCCAAAAAAATGTGAGAATTAGAGCAGGTTAGAAAAATCCCTGTTTCTGCTTCCCTCCTGAAATTTCTGGTCTTAGTTAATATAAGAGTGCAGCAGTTGTTTGGCGGTCTTGTCACTTGGACGCTCAGAAGGCCAAATGTGCAAGCTTGTTTGCTTCCATAGCTAAAATGTTTGAAAAAGCACACATTTTCCTACGTTTTGAAGTTAAAATGATGTATGAAGAGTGAAAAGAGCGTGTGTCCACCAAAGCTTTTTTTCCCCTGAGGCCAGCTTCTTTTTTTAATGCTTTGCAATGAGAGCGCCGCACATTAGCTCTCCTACAAACGCCAGCAGCGTGACGAGGCACTGGCTGTCTATTTTGCGCTGAGCGCCGAGAGTTGAAAAAACATTCAACTTGGGGTGAAAACGTTGTGTCACTGGCTCTTTTCACCCAGTCGTCACATTCTACATGTAGGCCTAAAAGTGCTGAACAACAACAACGGAGGAGAAATTAATAGAGTATCCATGTATGAACCCACATTGACCGGCGGGTCCATCCTCTCTCCCTCCGTGCTTCAGCCTTCCCGTCATGCAGAGCGAGGGCCGACATGTTTACTTCCGTGGATATTCTGTATCATAGCAACCAGACACAACCAAGGTGTCTCAGCTGAAAAGACGCTGCGCCTCCAAATCGCTATCAGCTGGGCTTGTTCAGAGGAGCGCCTGCCATTTTCAGCTGGGAAAAAAAGCTTTGGTGGACACACGGCCCAAGTCTGAGCATTCCACCCCACACACTAATGTAAAGAAAAATCTCAGACGCTCTGAACACGTGAATGTATGAATGATTTGGAAGAGGTTGAAGATGAGTGGGTTTGAAGGTTTTTCTAATTGACCACCATTATAACGAAACTTCAAACAATGATGAATATTTTGAAAAGTTTTAATGGGATTTGAAAGTATGAATGAGTAGATAAGAGTTGAAAATGCATGAAAAAGTTTGAAAATGTGTCAAATGTGAAGATTCTGTCTATTCACTTGAATGCGGAAAATTTCCCAGAAAACATTGATTAATTCTGAATGTATGAAAGATAAAAGTAATAGCAATAATGTCCTAATTGCTTCTAGCATTCACACCCAATAATCTGTACTTCTGAAATGACAGCAGTTAAGGGAGAAGAAACTACAGTACCTGGCACACTCTCAATTTATTCATACTCATCTGTGAGCGAGGAAAGCCCCAATTTGCATCTATCTGACAGTTGACATTTAGCCTTAATTCTGCAGTGACTGGTTACCATCTGATTATGAATTTCAGGGTCGGTTTCATGTACAAGCAGCAAAATACAAATACAGGCCACATAAGGCCATTTTCTGTCAGGCAATGCATGAAATACATATCAGTGTGGCTTGCATTTTTCTCAACTATTATCACTTCTACTCACCAAGACATGGTTACTAATAACCCAGTACCAAAAGATGTTAGGTTTCTGGAGACAGCATGTCAGTTCTTTTTAAGAAAAAAAAACTATTCATAGCCTGATCCTCATGCACAACCATAGACTGTATATGAAGAATGGACAGAGTCAGAGTGACGTCACCCATAGGTTTTCCATTTTGAAGCCTCGAGTGTGGGCACTTCCTGATCACCATCTTGCGCTTTTGAAACCGGCCGTTATGTTACCAGGTCAAGGGGCAGGAGGGGGATGACGCGGCACGGTGACGTTTCAATGGCGCCGCGCTATGCTGAGCTAACCGCTAACCAGGGAAAGTTTGCAGATTTTCAACCAGCTGATGCGAATCCTCTGGTGGATTTTTAACAGCGGGGAGTTCCAGATGCTCATGCCAGTCACTGCAGTGACACGAGGCAGGTGAAAATCAGCAAACTTTCCCTTAAGTTAGCAGGTAACGCTAGTGCTCGCTAGTTAGCTTGGTTAGCACAGTGCTACCAAATACTGAACAAGACATTTTTCTACAAGTGTTAAAATAAACTTCTATGAAGTGAAAACACACTGTGAAAGGGTCAAAGTTGTGAGACAAAAACAGAGACAACAGCCGAAACAAGTTCATGTCTATTTAAATGTACACAGGGCGTTGGTTAGCATTACTAAGCCTCTATCCTGTCACTAACATGGCAGCCTGTCAATCAAACGATAGCCATGGTAGCCACTCTCCAAATCATCCCCTGCTTTATTGTCTATTTTATTCTTAATGGGACCATAATTTACAAAATTAACATTGTTCTGTATTGAAGAAGACTTGAAACTAGCGATTGAGACCATAAACTCATTATGAAACTGTTTATTGAGGTAATAATTCAAGTGAGAACTAGACATTTTCCTAATGGACTAGGCTTTTTGCAACCTGCTGGCCATAGGACAGAATGCAAGTTATACGGCACTTCCGCATTGGCCTCACTCTTCAGACCCGGATGTTCTGTCCATTATTTTTTACTGTCTATGTGCACAACATATAAGTAACATATATAAATGTGTGCTATCACACAACAGTTTTGTTTCTACTTTGACAATGTCGATCTTGTCTTGTAGTGTATATTTTATTATAAATGTACAAATTTGGAGCTCAGCAAAGTATTTATGCTACAAATGTGTGTGACACATGTTTACTTACCTGGGGTTTGATTGCAGGAGGGGGTTCATTTCCTTCTGATAGTGGTGACCCTGATTAGCTGGCTGGATCAGTAATATAGGGAAAAAGTCAAAGGTTGTGTTAAAAATACTAATAACTCAAGTACTTTCCAAAATATATCATCAATATTCAGTTATCTCCATTATGTTTAAACTAACACTGAGTGATTTGTTGGGGAATAATAAGAATACAATGTACACTTACAACACTTCAAGATTGAAAATGTTTTTTTGGTTCAGAACAACCTATTTCATTCAATATAGGCCAGTAATGAAGGCCATCACGTCCGTCCACCATCAGACTACTATTTAAGCTGATCTCTCACAATTTCACAATACACAGTTTATCTGTCAAAAAAGACACAATTTCTGTTGAGAGACAGCAATTGTGTCTTTTTTGACAGATAAACTGTCACAGGGAGCAACATGCCTTTTAGAGACCACTGTCAGAACATCAATTCAGTTGCCCAATATCACATACAATGCCTCATTTAAA
Organism: Heterobranchus longifilis; assembly: GCA_028570985.1. NCBI lineage: Eukaryota > Metazoa > Chordata > Actinopteri > Siluriformes > Clariidae > Heterobranchus > Heterobranchus longifilis. The sequence continues at coordinate 11,793 of JAOVVB010236517.1, read as the reverse complement.
TCTGCAGACACACAGCAACAACATTGACCGGCAGAGCAAAAGCACAAAAATATCCCTCTTCTGTGTTGTGCGCCATGTTAACTGGCCAGTATGAAAGATAACTGCCTTTCTGGTAAACAACAAGATAAAACAAAGGAAGAATGGAGAGCGCAGCAAGACGCAGAAACGTGGGTGAGCAATGAAGGGTTTAACAAACCAAGATCAAGGGATCAGTAAAATCGTATAATGTGTTCAGAAATGTAGATGTAGCCTACTCCTGTAGTGTGACAAAGGATTAGAGCTGGGTTGTATTTTGATTGGGGCCTTTTAAAACACAAAAAGCTACATTCTTTGTGAGCTGTGAGTATAAGAGACCTTTAACTGAGGTAGAAGATAAGAGCGGTTTCACATTCAATATATATATATATATATATATATATATAGTAATATTCAGCTGTAAGAAACACAAGTGCATTACCCTCTCCATCTTGTCAAAGCTAAAGACCATATTATAGCCTCAGGAGGCTATTTAAATCTAGTGTCTGTTTAAAGGCTATTACGTTACATGACGTTGATGAAGAAGCAGTCATGCTGAAGCTGTAGTCCTCACGTTGCTTAAGTAAATTTCAGCTATCTGTGCGCTCCAGTGCCTTCTTTATGTAATCCTCTTCTAAGAATACCTAAAATTGTACCCAGTGGAATTCTGCAGGTAATATGTACTGATGATGATGAGTTACCTGTCGAGTGATGGAGAAAATTCTTTTGGGGAGGTAGGCGCTGAACCATTTCTCTACTCTATCTGTAATATTAAACCCAGTGCCTCAAACGGTCATTTAAACTTGCATGAACTACAGAATCAAAAGGGAACGCTTGGGTCCAAAATAATTAGAAGTACATCTGCTGCTAACAGAAGTACATTACTTATTTTGATCACCTCTAGTGACAGTAAAATGTGGTCAGTGAGTGAACACGGCAGCACTGGCTGCCTGTAGCTGCAGAGTCAATGTGATGCCATGCCTGAAACACTACCTGCTGTACAGCCTCACAGAAAAACACAGGATAGCCCTTGGCTAAAATGGTCGCTACACACCAGGTATGGCTACGCCCAGATCCTCAACACAGCCCAGCTTATAGCTGGCACCACTATTGTTTGATCAGTCTCCTTGACTGATGCTCAAACATTTAGCTATCCTGGTGCTCAAGCTGCCCTACCCCCCCCCCCCCCCCCCCCCCCCCCCATCTTCTACACATCCACCCTTGTGCATCATCTGTTATCCTGCACACTGGGTCAAACGATGCTGCAACAATCAGAAAACCTAAAAGAGCTCTGCTCGTCTCTGATCAGCATCGCTGTAGACTCAATCATTTCTGGCGCTTTGCCTGCCCTCTCTTTCTGGAGACATAAACTCAGCAGAAACCTTTGGTTCTAAACATTTGTTTGTAAAACTACGCTGCACAGCATTTCTGGGCTGCACAGATATGTTTGGCAATGATGTTGCACCAAACAGTGCTAGTGCCAGATCATTTCTTTTAAACATCCATCTTGTACTGCCATTTTTATCAAGGCAGTTTCCAGGTGATTGCTGGTGGATCAGTTCCACTCTAGTGGCTGTTTTCCTATTTTTTTCCTCAGTATATACTAGGGCTGCCCCCTGAAAGTCGAAGATTCGAATCATTAGTCGTAGACCCCCTCAGTCGACTGAGATTCTTCGAGTCGAGCCGTCATTTTTTCTTTTTTTTGTTAGTCTTGTTTTTTCAAGTCAGTGTGCAGTGTACTTCTGGGCACATGTCGATCCTCAGAATTAGATGCAGTGAGGCGTCCTCTCTTTAACGCTGCTCCACTTTAAAGTTTCACTTTCAGTTTAGTCAGCTGCGTGCTGCAGGCAGTCCCAGGGTGAGTGAAACGGAGGCATCTTGTACCTTCTGCTTAGAGGTGGTGAATTTACAGCCCACAGTAACATACACTCGCTGGCTGATCTTTGATACCTTGTGTCGGCAAATAATGTTGTTGCAAATTTCCGATTCGGAGGGCTAACTTGGCTTGTTTATTATATTATGTGAATGTCGCTGTCAGCCTGAACGTCCCGCTGAACCCCTGTTCAAAGATCGGGCAGTTTAATAAAGCGTTGCTTGATAGTCTCTATGAAAAATACTAAAAATACTAACACTAAGTCAGTTTAATAGGAGACGGCGGTCTGTGGATCTGACTGTTGACACATCTAACAAGTCGTACACCACGTCACGCATGCATAAACTGTAATGAACTGTAATAAAACAGGCTTAAATCACAGAACGAACAGTTGAATCGCTGTATTGAACAGACAAATCTGAGTCGACTGACACAATTCTGAATCAGGTACAGCCCTATATTAACCCCCATTGCACAACTGCAGGATGAGCAGTATTAAATTAGCGTATCTCAGATCTATCACTACTCTGCCTTCTAATTTGATTTCCTCTCATCACCCATCTAATATTAATAATCCTCCCTTGATTTTAAGAAATATCTTGGACTCAGCCTTGCACATCTAACTATAAGGAGCTTGCTTCCAAAATTGGACTTTGTACATGTGTTATTTAGTGAAGCTACACCAGACATTTTTTATCCCCACAGAAACCTGGCTCAGTGCCAGTGTCGAAATGAAGACATAAGTGTTTCTGGATATAACTCGTTTCGATGTGACAGGAAAAGTAAAGGGCAGGTATTGATTTTTTTTTATAAAGAGTTGCTTCACTGTACAATTACTTAACTCTTCTTCAGAAAATTGACTATGTTGCTCTGAATGTATAAGCGAGGGGAAAGCTGCAAGAGCTTCTGCCACAAACACTGACTGGCAGAATTTTAGACAGTGGAAGAATTGTCCCATCATCTTTGTATGGAAAGCTAAATCTGCTAATTATCTAGTCTCATTTTCAAGGTGCACATTGTCATTCAGTTTACTAAAAACTAAAAACTTTAAAAATCTTGAGATTGGATTTAGTCTTTCACAGTGTTCTCATCAGTGATGAATGGTGAAGGTCTTCCTGTTTTGAACATTTGAATAAACCTTTCATCCCATCATAAGATGTATCTGATAGCTCACCTTCACGTCAAAACTAACTATTCATTGTTCATCGTGACTGAAACAAATTCACAATGAAGGAAGAAACTGCCACTTCTCAAGTGGGGGTGAGTAGATTCTATACTAAAAAGATTTTTGGTTTTGTTTTGTCTCTTCAATCTGCCAAAACTCTGACATGACAGTTCTTGCCTCACTCAAGTGCCCACAGAGAGAATATGTATCAAATCTAGATACATAAAGGTATGGGGTGAAGTTACGTCTGGGCTGGTACATTAAGTTTCAGCAGCAGAGACAGAAGCGGCAACAGCAGGGCCACTCGAATCACATCATCCAGAGACAAGAAATGACTTGTCTGTCAGTTCTAGTGGAGGAGTCGCAGCTCCAGACTATTCTCTTCTGAGGTCCCAAAACCATCTGTTGTTTTTATCTTTCACAGACACTTAATAAGTCATTTTAAAGTTTTCTTTGTTACAATGTCTCAACAAATAGCAACTACATTTGTAGTAGAAAAAATACTTTAATGTATTCCTTTATGTCTCTTTATTGGCAAAGCTTTTTCCTAATATGCTGATGGTGGTGCTGTTGCCATATGTATTTAGAATTGTAAAGCACTGTGGCTGATTTGGAAAACATCACTTCGGGGTCTTTATCAAGTCAAATGTAAATCTCATTCTGTCCCTGTGGAAAACTGCACAGTATAAAGACACATGTTTTTATTGGTGACCACATCGGTGTCCTTTAAACTGTGAGCTGTGAGATGATAATCCCCGCAGTAATACCACTATTCATTGTGTTCTGCTTGAATCTCACTATATTAATGGATACCTGCATGTACAGAAATGGTAACAGGCCAGTAACAGCAGCATCTGTAATGACTGTATTCACTGGGGGATCCTACCGTGGACCCATAGGGCCAGGCAGGGCAGTGTTCTCTCTTCATAAGTGCAATGTGCTTATGCTAATGGACCATAGATCTAAATGACCTTCAATAGCCAAGAGCAAACTATACCATCTTTGAATTCTAAAAAGACATCTGGGGATCATTTCAAATGACCTAAATAATTTTTAGTCACTGGGGGGGGGGGACTGTGGATATTATGCCAGAGTGCTTTTAAAAGCTGTAAGAGGCCAATTAATGTGTTTCTATCTCCATAATCTTTTATAATGCAGAAAACACGGTAGAGAAAGAGGTGCATTAGCACTTCATGGTGGTATAAGTTGGGGGCTTGAAATGGAAATTAACAAGGGTGAGGATCAACCAGGGTCAAAAAAATTATTCCAGACGGGAGAAAGAAAGAGGGACAACGCACTAATGATTGTAAATAGAGAGATGAGCTGCACACAAGTGTTGCTCGTTAGTGAAGAATCAACAATAAAAGATCAAGAGTAGCAGAGGATGATAGTACATACTGTGGAGATGTGGGTCCAGGTAGAGGCATCGTCACTGCTCATGCTGATGCTGACATTACAGTGGTGGATCTGAGATGCACTCAGGCCTGAGGCTCTACATTCATCTTCCTCCTGCTCCCTTTTTAGACTTGCCAGCATTCGAAGCTCGTCATCATCATCCCCATGCGTTCGTAGACTGCTAAGCAGGTGTAAGTTGTAGTCGCTGCAGTCAGCGGGCTTCAGTGTGTCATCTTCTTTCTCCTTTAAAACAATCACCCGTAAAAAAAAAAGAAATGACTTATTTGGAAGCGATCCCAATGACAATGCATTGCACTTAGTCACAGTCGCACATACACTCTCAGTCCACAAAGTTGATACAATGTTTTGTGCAACCAACAAAGTAAGAGTAAATCATAAAACAGCAGACAGCCTAGGACTAAGGTTGACGCGATACCAGAACTTTGATACAATACTAGAATGAAAAAAATTATGCTCAATACCTCTTTTGATACCATGGGAAAAAAAGAGAAGTCCTTGGGACACAAAAAAGGATCATTTTTGCTTCTCACAGTGCTGGTATAGAAAAGGCCACTGAACACATGCCAACACAGTTTATTTGCAGCCTTGGGTTGAAAATATGATTGTAGATCTGCTTTATTTTTATATAGCTTTGGTACTTTCCAAGTATCAAAGTATTGATACTTTTGACAACCTTATCTCAGACAAAGATCAAGGCAGTGCTGGACATAATTCATTGTTTTGAGCCTCTGAGGAAATGTCTCTTAACAGTGGATCTATTGATTTATGTTAAGAGAGTGCTATGCTAACCTGACTTGTGCAAGGAAAGCCTGGTGTTGCCCTGGCGTTGAATCAATGGCAGTCAATAAACTGCAGGGAGGGAAACAAACCTCCTTGTCATATTTCTCTGACAACCTTTCAGTCAAAGCCTTCACTGCATGCTGCCTGCTGGAGTTGGCACAAATCAGCAGTCAAGAGCTGCACTGATGACGGATGCTGGGACATGTCTCAGCTCAGCAGTGAGTTGTGTAAATGCAGAAAGCAACAGCCAAGTGACAGATCTCCCTTCAGGCCTTGTGATCGCTCCAGTTGACTATCCTGTGATCCTAGATCGTTTCAACTGGAGCAGCGGCCAACCTCGATTTGTAACACACCGTAGTCTGATCCCACTCAGCACAGCACTACAAACTTTTTCACAAGTCCTCCTTAGCTGTCCAAATCAGCAGTGATCACACATTGTTTTGAGCAAAGAGAGACAGCTAGACAGAATCCCACCAGCTGAAGACTTTGGGATGTAATGGCAGTCACTGTAAACAAACACTTTCCAATGGAATTTAATCAAACTGATGCATATTTAACCAAGCTGCAGTCATCAATTTTGGAAGAAAAACATTCATTCTATTTTTTATTCTGTTGTGATCTACACCAATTCCAGACAAAAAATATCTGGATCTTCGGTCAAGCCTTCGAGATGCTCAACTTTTTCTTCCAGACACTTGATAACATTGTCTGTCTGATGTTTGGTGCTGGGCAAACAGTGGGTTTATCAAAGCTTTTTTTTGTTGGTAGAAACAGTTGCCTGCAGGGTTTCTTGAAAGTTGCTGAGACTCAGTACATTTGTCAGCCATAAAACGAAACAGCCTGATTTCTCAAAAATACATGAAATTACCATCTTAACGCCGCATGCGGCGGCATATAACATGTTAAATGATGTGCTGGCACCATGGAAACCATACTTAACCATGTATTGTTGCCTAAACCTAAATAGTTTCCGTGGTGGCGGCACGTAATTACATGCCACCATGCGGTGTTAAGAGATTGTGGTCATTTCACATATTTCTGTAAGATCATGTTGAAATGAAAACAATATGCTTAAATTAATCTAAAACTCCTTCTCCTTGATTTCAGAACTGTGTGCAAACTTTCATGTTGCACAGCCATTTCATGAAAATACCAAAATGTTCTAATTAGTTTTAGTTCAAAGATTGTATCTTTTCACCACGACATAAAACTTGCATATATCAGTAATGCAAAGTTCTTGTGATATAAACATCTTCGTGTAAAACATTTAAATTCTAAGACGTGCGCTGGCTCTTGCTCTTTTCCTGTCGATGTAAAAATTAAAATGAAAAAGCATTAATCAGTTTGCCATTGCAGGTGTTGTTGTTTTTGTTTGTGGGTGTGTCACATCGATGCGACAAACAATGCACATGTTTGCTTTGTGAGTGTTGACACAACGAGAGGTCATCCAATATTGTGGCACTATAACGTAGCATCAAACATCTCACAGCATGGAGATAATTAATTATGAGGTGAATGAATTATAGTAATTTGTATGCTTGTCTCTCTGCCACACAAGATATATATAGAGCCATAGCACTCTGTATGAAGCCTGTTGTTTGTTAAAAGTGCAGATAGAAGCAGCAGTAGTACCTTGTGCTGTGTGGAGTAATCCAATTTTACTTCTTGCAGGAGTCTCCTTGAAAGCGATACACTGCTGTTCTCATCCACAAGCTGGTTCACTACCTCTGGGCCACACTTGTGTTCCTGTCTGCTGGGTGTCGCACTGGGTGAGAGGCAGCGTGTGGGGGCGATCCCAGCTGGTTTAGCTCTCCCACTGCATGGAGACTGCATACCGGTGGTAGCTGGACTCAGCTCTTTTGGTGTTGTTTGATCCACGTTATGAGATTCAGGATGGACTTCAAGTTGCACATCCAAAGTTGGACTGGGAGATGTGGGAGTAGGAGGGTTGAATACGGTGTAGCTCTTATCCTGAAAGTGAAAATACAGAGACAAATGTTGATTTAAAATGATTGTAAATCACTGTAAAAATGATGATTAGTCATTAGGGTTGGGATCCGAAAACCAATAGCAAATTGCCAAGAACCGGCTACTCGTTAAAAAATGAGAACCGATTAGAACCGAATCCAACCAACTTTAAATTGAATTATTTTAATGATGAAACAATACAAGTCAAAGTAAGCTCTGAAAAGAATAAAGATATTTTTGTTTTCTAAACATTTGACCTCTTTTTTTTACCTTATTGTAATCGAAACTGGGAATCGATAAGCAGAATCAGAATCGCTAAAATTCAAACGATACCCAACCCCAAGGAATTAATTAATTAATTAATTAATTAATTAATTATATATTCCTTGCCCAACCCTATTAGCCATGGTAGATGGTTTCTAATGTTACCTGAACAAGACTGATGTGTGCTTAATGAAACATGATAATGAGATGGCAAACAGTCATTGGGATTGACCAGGTGTTGGTGGCTTAGCTTTAAATTAACCTCGCGTTTAATAAGGGTAATGGCATTCTCTTTAAGTCTGATAATCTTTCCCACCTCCAGATCCAAAGTTAACACTTATGTAGTTCACAGTGTGTCACCTACCAATCAGGTTACAGAACACACTGCACATACAGACACGGTACATGGCTCTTTTCAACAAGGAATACTCCACTGAAAACCTAAGTTTGGAATATCAAGCACTTACCCCTGTAGGCTTGAAAGATACGTGGTTCTGAAAAAGTTTGTAACTTGCTCATTTACTGAGGACGGCAGCTGGATTCACAACAGTAACAATAGATTCCAATAGTGACCCAGTTTCACAATGGGGGGAAAAAAAACCGCCCATGGAAACTTTTCCCCAAAAAATCCTGCCGCAAAAACCACTTCTGTCACCGACAACACATGCAGCTAAACCAAATGTCCACTGTTAGAACCCCACAGTGATGTAAGAGTAGTAGATGCATACATAAACACAGACTGGCAGCACATGAAAGCTGGACAATTAGCCATAATGGAAAAAATATGATTGTTTTGGACCAAACTGAGCAGTATTTGTGGACAGAGCATGGTGATGCTGGAGGGACGTTTCTGTGGACATTTTGGTACACTGCAGTGAAATTGGGTCACAGTTGAAATTTTCACTATTGAATCAAAGTTGACTACAGCTGCTGTTGTCCACAAAGGCAAAAGTTACAAACTTTTCAGAGCCAACATTCAAGCCTACAGGGGTGAATGTTTCATAAACAGAGATGGAGAGTTCCTTTAATGGCATTATCTGCACCATCTCAACAGTGAAAAAATGATGCTGACCAATAATTGATCACCTGATTTAATATCTTAGTTTGACAAATAGATATATCAGATCTGACTTAATTTAAGTTTTTTTTTTCTTTTTGCTTTTATTGATAGTACAGCCAAAGGTCGACAGAAAAGAGGAGAGAGAGGGGATGACATGCAGCAAAGAGCCGCAGGCGGTAGTCGAACCCATGCGGCAGCTGCGGCGAGGACTTTAGCCTCTGTATATGGAGAGTGCGCTCTACCACTGAGCCAATTTTCACACCAGCCTTTGTCATCCTCCATGAAATACAGAGGATCACAATTGCACAATACTTACAGCCAGATTGCCAGCACCTACATTTTTTAAATGCATAATATAGACATTGTTTCTCATGAATTAAACTGTTTGAAGCTTCTCTCAGAACTGCACTCTATCTCTTTATTTCTTTCGTCTGCTGTCTCTTTTTGAGGCATTTTCTTTCATCTGTGAGCTTTGTTTTGGGGGTGAAAGGCTATCATAAGCCCCTTGAGGGTTTTATCTCACCTATTCCATATGTTATTTTCTCTTTTCTTTCAAAGCTTTATCATTTTCATAAGTGCAAGTGAATAAACAATGCACTACATGTATTATTGAAAGGCCTTATATGGGTGTGGCTGTGAGCAGGTGGGTTTGCAGTGTGTGTGTGTGTATAAGTCTTGTGTGCCAGCCTGTGTGTTAAGGACATAGCAATGTGCTGTTTGGCTAGCATTTGAGTATGAGTGTCATGAAACCAGTTGCTATACTACTGCATAGAGCATTCTTTCAGTTATTATTGCACAACACATTTTACATTGGTCTATTTTATGTTTTAAAATAGTTCATGTTGTATTGTTTCAAAATAATTCATACACTGTGGCTTCATTGCTTTGTTTTGGTTTTAATATTTCTCTATGTTTAAGAACAAACGTTCGTTCAAAAGAATTGCATGAAACTGATGCAACACGTTGAAAGATGATATTGCCCCAAGTTGAGAAATGAGCAACCTGTCATAAATGAATGAAAATCAAAATCAGGCCAACTTGTGTCAGATGGTTCACCATAGTCTGATTTATTATAATAGCCAGGGTGGCAGAATATAGTGGCTTAGCAAAAGCTAAAGCTGGAGATATGATATGTTAAAAACTCTCTCACAATGTCTTGCACAGTATACTGTACATCTAAAGTAAAGCTGCCATCCATCGCCTTAGAAATTGTTGCATGACTCACGAACACAGCTAATGACAGTGTGGGGTTCTACAAAAATGGTCAGCTGGTGTGTCAGGCGTGTAAGCAGCAGCACAGCCACTAGTGGGGCTTCTGGACTCTGAGGCCTCCAGTTACTGTAATAGGCTATAACAGGCTTGCACATGACAAAAATGGCATACAAGACTATTTTATGTACACAACCTTTTTTTGAAAGTCAACATTTAATGCAGATAAACATTAAAAAAAACAAAAAAACCCACATATCTTCAGACAATGACTTCTTGCTTTCTTACAGAGCAGACACTTTGCTGCTCCACTCTGCTTACATTCTTTGCTGATATGTTTGTTTTTTTCTGCTAAAAAAAACATGGACAGATATATGGATATGTATTTATCACTGGGACTTTCATTTATGAAGGACGAAGAAGGCTACGACCATGTTTTGTAACACTTGAATTACTTCTTCAGCACTACACAAGCATGGCGTACAAACAGCACACATGGTGAATGGACTGTGTGGAAGTCATAGCACTTCACCACGGGCCATGGACAACAAGAGAATGCTAACACACGGCGAACTAATCACACCAACAAGACTACTCAGAAACAGGAAGGCTGTCTGTAGGAGTAAACATTGTTAATCTCCAATTCATTTTATGTCCTGCGTCACCCTTCTGCTCTCTCTGCCAAGGACAAGAGGAATTAAAACAAGAAATAACACAACGCACCATGAAACCTTGAAGGAGAGCAATTTTAGCCCCCGCCTGAAGAATCAAGAGAGAGAGTCTCCACCCAACATGTCAATTACCACCTGTGAGGATTCACTTTCTTCAACCCCCACAAACCACATCCAGTTCCTCCCCTGTCACCCCCTCCTCCTCCTCTCCCCTCCTGGTCACTGCTGGAACTTACCTCTCATCCTTTCTGTCTCCCTACTCCCATTTTCTGTCCCCAAACCTCCCTGGTTTTAAGCCCCCGGCCAGCTTTGACAAATGTATCCCAGTTACATCATTTATTGTCTGGCTTACCGGGTGAACAGTGCCTGGATAAAGCCTTACTTCCTGTTCAGACAGGAAGTCCCTCCCCTTCATGTTCCTGTTGTCAAAGTCCCGTCGCTACAGGAAACAACAACAACAACCTCCGAGCTATCAACCTACATGCTGAAAATGACATGTTTTGAAGATTTGGATCGTACAATAAGGCAGGCCTGCTCTGTTCTTTCCGTGAATGATTGTAAAGATTGTGTGTGTAACGGTACGTGTATTTGTACCGAACCGTTTCGGAAACAGGATGTTCGGTCCGGTACGCGTCATTGGTCCAGTACGCCCTGTGACCCAAACACGTCTTTGTAGTTTATTTATGTTTACTACCTGCTCACGCGGAACAGAAATTCTAGAGTGTTTTGGCATTTTACCAGTTGTTGTCAGCTGTAGCATGCTAGTCGGCCTGTGTTAGTAGAGCTCAATGGACAACAAGTTGTGTCTAAATGTGTGCAAACATTGTTCAACTGAAGTCTGGTATATCAGTGGAAACACGTCAAACATACGACGACATCGCCCGAATGTATCGATTAGCGAAACGAAACAAAAACAGAGTGGAAGGCGAGTCCTCCCCACAGCGTCCTCCTGCAGATTCGGACCATGCCAAAGTAAGTAATGCTATGGAGTGTTTATCACTGCGTATATGCGACCACACTCACTCGTAGGGAATACGGTATTACAGCATATGGTCAAAGTGCCCGCTACAATATCCCTTGCACATAAGTATTTTAGTCTTTTGTTCCTGCCCTGTATAAATGAGCTGCAGATCAGGAGTCATCAACAGGATGGAGCATTACTGACATTTGTGTTATTTTTTTTTTTTATTATTATTGACAATATACAGTATCTGAGTGCCCTGACTGTTACAGTAAGAATTGTGACCCCAAAACCGAGGTACGTACCAAACTGAAAATGATGTGTACCATTAAACCCCTAGTAAAGGTCTACAAGGAATATGATTACATGGCTCGCCTCCACAAGTGTTTATGTTCCACCAAAACAAGTTCC
>JAOVVB010236509.1:0-23059 GCA_028570985.1 Heterobranchus longifilis | reverse complement strand
TCGGAACATATTTACTGAGGTAATAAATCAAGTGAGAAGTAGGCTCATTTTCTCATTGACTTGTATACAACCGTAAGTCTTTTTTGCAATCAGTGGAGTCGCCCCCTGCTGACCCTGACATAGAATGCAAGTTTAAGGCACTTCCGCATTGGCTTCACATTTCAGGCCCGGAAGCTCCGCCCACTGTTTTTCTACGGTCTATGGCTAGGAGTGGAAGTGCTGATCACAGCGGTGGAGACAATAGTGTTTGTTCACCTCAAGTGTGCTCAGCAACAGAGGACCCTTTTTACACATAATAATGTATAATAACACAACACAAGGTAACAATCAATTTAAACTAACCCACTCATTAAAAAGCTGGTTATCTGAGATAAAATGGGTAATTTGATATCCCTCATTCCCATCTATCATTTATATTTGAGTCCTTTGGCCAATAGCGAGCTTGAACTTTGGGTCAGGTCATTTTCTGTCACCACAGCAGCAGCTCTGTTTGTGAGGACTGTTTCTGAAACTAAAACGTACATTTGACCCTGTGTGTTTTCCAGGGTGCTGTCCTTCCTGTATTTTCCCAGCAGTCTGGACACCAGAGCTCTCTGGGAAGCAGGAGATGGGCAAAGGGCAGGTCACTGTGCCACAACATTCACTCCCTTTAAAGCATCCACCTGCACCCTGCTGCTCTGCTGTTTACTGCCTGTCGCTGCTCTGTTGGTACAGCAACAGGAGGGGAAACTTTCAGGAGTGAGGAGAGCTTGTCTCAGATGCACTGAGCTGCGTTGCCCATCATGGTCCACCTCTTATGAACCAGGCTTTTCCAGCGACACATTATGCCTCTTAGCATGAAATCTCTCACAAATCCACTTTACACTTTACCTTGCATGGCAGCTGGCTCGTGATATCACAAGATCACACTTGAATCACAGATTTCTTGATCGCACAAATCTATCTTGTCAGGTCAAGATCTGACCTGACCAATCAGCATCCTGTGAGCAGAGGCAGCTATGGGTGTGAGTTAGGTGTTCGTTCAAAACAACAATGGCAGCTGCGCGTAGACGCTACCGCAATACCGGTTGTATCAGAAGTGGAGAATTTGTTAAAGAATGGCACTGAAGGCTTTTCTGCCCTTCTCCTGACTGGCTGGGTACATAAGCTGTGTCAGCATAAAACCATATACTTCCGCCGGGAGGAGACCCCCGGCCAGAGGAAGTCCCTCAACTCCGCCCAAGATGTTAGTGATTGGTTTAAAGAAATATAAACAGGCCAGGGAGTTGTTTCCACTATACCAGAGTGAAAGACATTAAATCCAGACCTCCCCCCCAGCACAGACACAGAGCTGTGGAGATAGATCTGGCTACGCAAGACTAATCTTTCACACTATTAAAGCCTCATCAAAGAGAGTGTCTGTGAAGCAGTGGATATTTTTCAAAGGCTGGTGGTCAGGATCAAAAGATCATGGGAAAACTATGACACTGCTTGCACTCACTTATGTTAAGTCACTTTTTATTGATGAAATTTCAGTCTGGGATCGTAGGTGAATCATTGAAGGTACATGTGTCAAATCTTTTTTTTTTTTTCGAACTATTTTCCCACATGTAGTGCTCTTAATATTAAGGTCTGACCAATTTATTCATTCATGGTTCCCACAGATGGTCAGCAAGTCAAGACATCCTCAAACATCACTGCCAATGCCAATACAAACTTATGACAATCCAATTTTAAAGTTGTACTTTAAACACACACTATGTAAGATTTTACTGTAAAAACAAAACCTTATGTGCTTAAATTAAATTATGGTCTTGAACAGACACCTCAGCCCTCAGCACAGGAGACAGACAGGAAAACGTACCGTTGAAATAAAATCACCCGAGCAGCAATGTGCAAACACTACCATAAAAAGTCATATTTCAGATGAAAATCTAAAAAAAGAAAATGCATTGATGTTAGGTATAATTTCAGCATGCTCTATAAAAAGCCTGTGCAACATTTGAAACATATCGATGAATGAATAAATGCATCAATAAAAACTTTAAACAAGCAATAGTTACAGACCACGTGTCTGTTTTTCCTGTAGGTATTGGTACATTGTTTGTACAATGAGCCAATTGCACATAAGAACAGTAGTTGATATTTGTCAGTCTGAATAATCAACCGTATCCTTCTGATGTGTCCCCCTTTGGGTGTTTCAAAAATATTCACACAATTTTCATCATAGTCATCTTTTTGTTTCAGCAAGTCACAAGGAAGGGGACTTTATTATCTCCCTGTTTATTATCTCCTCACTGACCAATCAGGTAACGACTGCTGCCATCCTGTGCGATCACCCCGTTGACTCTACAGGCCATTATGAATATGTCACAACCGTCACACACACGTACTGCACATTATGCATCAGTTGCTTATAACTGTGAGGCATCAGAGTGTTTGTCAGGTCACATGTGAGGATTGTCCCTGTCTGTGTCTTTGGCCAGGCTCTGCAGCAGAGACTGCTGGAAGGCCTCGTCGCACGACTCCGGGATCAGAAACTCCAGCAGCAGGTCACAGATGCAGTAGATCAGATGCCTGCACATAATCACACCAACAGGGTTAATGACAGACTGACATCAACTGTTAAGAATACATATAGCTTATAATATGGAATATTAGATTATTAAATAGAGCAGATGTATTATTATTATTGTATGATTTATGGCACTGTGCATGACGGAAGACAGGAAACTGAGGAGTTAGGGACTGTCTCTAAAGAAATGCCAAGGGAGCTTTTCTTTTGTCAATAGCTTCCTTATATAGCTTCCTATATTTTCATGGACATTTCAGACTAAATCAATTTTAATCTGGATCTCCTCTCATTGCATGTACAATCTGATTTTTTAAATTATGCAATAATGTCCCATGAGCTGTTATTGCCCTGTCTGTGTCATCATAGACACTTTAGACAACTTTACATTCATCTGGGCCTCCTCCCATTATAAACACAACCTCTTAAAGAAAATCATGCAATATGGCCAAAGACAGTTCTGACTTATATAGATTTTTTTGTATTTTCACTTTTAATTTCCACCAGGACCATTAACTCAGCTTTAATTTAGACTCAGTATAGGCTTACATGTACTTTTTTTAAAAGTTGGTGTTCAAATATATTTTAGTATTAGATTATTTCAGGTACATGGTTAAAATTCTATGCTATTTTGTTGGCAGCTAAACATTAGATGTATGTATGAGGCGTATAAATGGCAATATAAAACAATGTAATGCAGAAAATGAAACAGATTAGACAATTTGCAACAACTTCTGGTGTAAGTCACTGCCACTTCCAGTATGATCCAAACACAAATACATAGATATTTTTGTGACATAAGCAGATACTGATAGTAGCGTTGTATATGGTTTAGTGTATAAGTTCAGTCACTTTATTATCCCAGACAGGAAACTTGATTTGCAGTCAGGTGCATAAGATAAAAACACACATATTATAGATGATTTGTATCCTGTATACACTATTGATACAGTTTCTGAGTGCAGCTGTCTTAAAACAGCAGAATCAGACGTATATATTTACTCAACAGTTTAGTTGTTTACGCACTTGTTTATCTGATGATCCTGTAAAGACTCCAGCATGGTCTCCAAGCTCAGTCTGTATTTCTCACTTCCCAGCATGTCAGTGATGAGGTCTGCTCAGACACACATAATGAAACAAATCAAAAAGGGCAACAACATAATTTCAGGAGCCTTCAAAAAAAAACAACTTTAATGAGCATTCAAATGGCTACAATCTGAGTGTGAGCTGCTCCGTACCTGGGAGCAGCTGCATTAGACAGTCCAGACATTGCTCCTTGGTTTCCTCTCTTTCTGCAGCACTGCGCTCCGGCCGTGGTTGAGCAGGCAGCGTGCCGCCTGGCCACACAGCTTCCTGCAGCACTTGTAGGTAAATCACCCAGCAGGGGGCGCTGGTAAGATGTGCAACTCCTACATCCAACCATCTGAGACACAATCAGTAGTTTAATGCAATAGTGTTCTTCTGTGCATGAGCTTTTTCTACTAGATACTGTATCAGCGACAAACAAGTGAAAATAAATGCCAACATGCTTTGATTGATTAGGAGGTAATGGAAGACATAACACAAGAAGAAGCAGCACAAAAACAATCATTCTTAAATCTCTATAAACCATTGCAGGAGCATGGAGATTATTTACTGACATGTTTAGTGAACCCTAAGACTCCCGGAGGTATATGTGAAGTCCAAAAATGGAGGCCAGTGCAATCAGTTAATGGCAGCAGGACACAAGAGACTTGACAAGCACAGTTCCCACAGACTGTGTGGTAATAACAAGCCCAGTGGTCATTCTAGAGTCCCAGTGAGACACAAACATTGCATTTACAGAAAAAGAGATATTTTTGAAAGGCAATCTGTGAGAATGTCATGCGGCAGTCGCGGGCTACAAACCACTTAGTGCCTCATATTCTAGAAAAGGACCCAGCGTCTGGATGTTCAGCTGTATGAAGGGGAAATAATTGAGAGCCACAATGTCACATGCATGCAAAATAGTTCTGCAGTCACATATCTTCATGTATACGTAGTATCAACTGCAGTACACTGCCATGTCATAATAATAAATATGTGATTATTTAAACATCTGCCTCCTTCAGGATGTCAGGCACTGCAGCGCAGTCGCCAGAATAAAATGTTGGTATTGTATGTATCGGCAAACCACGGGTATGTTACATTTGTATGTTTCATACGTATCATATCAACGTTTCTAAAGTGACGTCGTTCAGATCACGTGTGTGTGAGCTGAGTTTCTCATCAGGAGGAGGAGGGGTCTGAGGATGAAGTGTAACCTGGCGAGACGGCTGGCAAGCAGCAGACCACTGTTCGAGAAACTGGGTGTTTTTTAACGAGAGTTCGGGACAATAACAGTTGATTTTCGTTATTTACGTAATGTAATTTGTGTAACAAAAATTCTTATTATAACCCAAATCACAATGTTTTTTCCCTAAACTTACCACCTAGTTTTGTTGCCTAAACTTAAGTTTTGTTTGAATTCACAAAACTGCGACCACAGTGAAGCGTCATAGTTTGGCATGTAAAAGTGACGTCAATAAAGATTTGGAGGGGGGAAAAGTGCTATTTATACGCTTTAGCATGAGCTCACGTTGATATCCGCTACATATGAAACGTAAAAATGTATGCCAACATTTATTCTGGCGACTGGGTTATGTACATGTTACAGCTGTACGTACAAAAGCTGAAAGAAGCTCCTACCTCTCAATGAAGGTGCCAAAGAGCAGTCTGATGGTCTTCTGTATGTTCTCAGTGCACAACCAACTCCACTGGTCCTTCATCAGCAGACACAAAATGTTCAAAGCAACATCTGCCACAGCTGTGTCTGCAGCGCACAGCAACAAACACAGACACACAATAAATTCACAGCAACACAACAATGGGGACACCTTAAAACACACATGACACTGTACAGCAGAAACACATCACTGGTGGAAAGTGATACTAGAAATATTCTGCAAATGTCTAAACAAACAGTGGAGTTTTGCTGCAGCCCAGTGGTGATGCTGCGTTACTGCACGTTGATGCACCACGGCTGCAAGGACTGCAACACTTCTCCGTACTGACGTCATGGATAAAACTAAGTGAAGACTGTTATAAAAAAAAATATATATATATACTCAACCTGTCCCGTGAGTTTTCCCTGAAGTCTTCTTGTCTTTGCCAGGCTGCTCACAGCTCTGCTTGGCTGTCTCTTTCCCATTCGGTCCACATAAAAGTTTTTCCTGCTCTTTGACGAAGCTCTCCAGGCCAGACAGTGACATGCCATTCAGGACCTATAATGAGGAAAGCAAAAACAAAAATTCAATTTCAAACACATGTGTATCAATCAGTGGTGGTAAATACAGTGTGGTAACTTACAGCGCTGCCTTCGCTAAAGCAGTACGTCACTTTAGGATGGAGGTCAGGTATGTTGAGAGATTGTGAAATCTTGCTTGGGAACATAAGCCTCCTGATGCGTGAAACAAAAAACAAAACACTTACAAATTCCTAAGCATACCAGAGAAACAAGATCATTCAAAGTGTCTTTAAATATAAATGTACATCCTGTATGCTTGAATGTATTATTCAAGTTGTGAGACAGGTCTAAAAAAAACCTGAGGTGTGAGTAGATCAAACACGAGGAAAAACATCATCTCCATTAATTCATCTGGGATTTTGTGTACTGTCTATATTTGTATGTGGCTGGGTGAATATCTGTATGCTGCTATGTGTTGCTATGTGTACTGACTGTGAAAACAAATATCCCTCTGGGACAATAAATATAAATCTGATTTATTTATTTATCTACATTCCAATGAAACTGATATGTCAGATTTTTTCCTAATCTTTGTTTTTTTCTTGTAAATCCCTAGATGATGTAACCTCTCAGAGCCTCTAAGATTTATTCAAATCACTCAGAGGGGGAATTACTCTTTGGTTGATCTGGTCACAACCCATGGACAAATACAAACTGATATGAGGGGTCACCAGTGGACACTGTTTGTTATTAAGGGGTCACATGGCAGACATTTGGGGAACACTGGACTGAGATAGAGCTCTCACCTGTACTTTCTGTTGTCCATTGTTCTTCCATCAGCATCTCCCTCGAGGTCCTCCGTTGGACTGAGGGTCTCAGGGTGAGGGAACGCTGTCTTCAAGGTATCTAAAGCATTTTCCATCATCTTTAATGGCAATCAAGTTGGAGAAGATAGGAGATAATTAAATTCTCTGAAAGAAAATATGCAGATCACACTTTCCATTGAATCTATAGTGTTGATTAGCAAGCTTTAGAGGTGTTGACAGGCAGATTTTGTTACCTTTCGACAGAGCCAGGTCCTGTTTATGCTAAGCTAAGATAAGCTAAGATAAGCTAAGCTAAGATAAACTAAGCTAAGCTAAGCTAAGCTAAGCTAAGATAAACTAAGCTAAGCTAAGCTAAGCTAAGATAAGATAAGATAAACTAAGCTAAGCTAAGATAAACTAAGCTAAGCTAAGCTAAGATAAACTAAGCTAAGATAAGCTAAATGGCTGCTGGCTTCAGCTTCATATTCATATTTATTCATATTCAAACATATACAGACATAATTCTTCAATCAATCCTCTCATTGAACTCTCAACAATAAAGAGTCTACGTGTCTTTACCAAAAGGTCAACCTATTCCTTGAAGATTTGATTTGATTTATCTTGAATGTTGCATAGCCAGACCTATCTCCACGGTGCTGTCAGCGCTGGAGAAAAGTCATTCTGGTATAGTGGGGGAAAAAACGCTCTGGCTTGTTTGTATTTCTTTAAACCAATCACAATCATCTTGGGCGGAGCTAAGTCCCGGATGCAGCGATGGTGCCTTTACTAAATAGATAGTGGAGATAGCGGAAGGAGAGGAGAATGCTGTGTGAAATAGCTGGCCAATGGCAGGATTTATACCAATAGTCTGTACCCAGTGACTCAGACTAGGATTGTGTTAATTTTTATCTCATTTTATCAAGAAATGATAAACTATGTTTCTTACAGTTCCACTCTGTCCTCACAAGGTCTACAGCATGAAGACTATTTCTCACCTTATCAATTCTGGACTTGACAAAAGGTTTTCTTCCAAAATATGTGCAAGCATCTGTGTTGAGAGCCAGGAACTCCTGCATGTCCTCACTGTTGGATGTCTCAGGAATGCTGCTTAATTGCTAGAAAAAAAAAAATCAAGTTACAGAATCACAGAAATAATTTAATTACAGAAATTATTATCCCAATACTGACCTTAATGAACGTATCCAGTTGGCTTTTACGGGCTTCGACCTTGTCGTTGTCTGCATTGCCAAACGGGAGGTCAGGGAACATTTTCTTTGGGCCTTTGACATCTGAAATGACAGATTTGCAATGATGCATCTGTCTTAGTATACTAAAGTTCAACTGTCAATTAAAGCAGACGATAATTTCTTACTCTTGATTACTTTCTTGACTTCAGGCTTCTCCTCTAAACGTGTTTGCAAGTTGAGGAACTCGCTGTATCTCCGGTTGACAGTGTGACAGGACACAGGTTGCATAGTGCCACCGTTTTCTGCTTCAGCCATCATCTCAAACTGTAAAACAGAAAGTGGAGGTTAAAGGAACAGTTCTGCCCTTCACGACGGGGAACTGAAGCGTTATCACTCTCTTCAAAGCCGCCAGACTCAAAACAGTAATTTTACCTCACAGAACACAGGAGTTGCTGGTCTACCGCTGCCTCAATCAGTTAGTTTGTTTGTTAGTTGTGTTAGTTCCTAACTCTTTTAAAACACCAAAGTCACACAAGAACACAAACTAACTAACCAATCAAAGCAGCAACAGATTTTTTTTTCGAAGGAGTCTGGTGGCTTGGATAAATCAGTGAAAATATTCTAAATATAGCCTACACTTAAACTGATATAGATTTTTTTAGGTGAACCTTTTTTCAGGTGGCTAAAATATGTTTTGCTGCAGCCCCCATCCACAGCAGTACATTGCTTAGCTTCTGCGTCAGGACTCCTGTCTGCTTCTCCAAACTGGAGGTCGACCACCATCTACTGTCGGTATTACACTGACTATAGATAAGTACCTCATACAACCCCACTTCAAAACATCCAAACTATCCCTTTAATGTGTGATAATCAATAATCCATAGTCAAATATCAGGAAGTAGGAGGTGGCATTACCTTTACAGTATAGAGAGTATAGGGATGTGTGCCTGTGCCACGTGGCTCCTTTGCAGTCACAGTACCAGCAATTTGCACGTTCTGGATGTTCACAGGTGGCACTTGGTTGTTGGGGGTATCAAAGTTGCAGGGGGTCAGACAAAGTCTTCTCGGAGGAGACGTTGGGGATTTCTCTTGGGCTATACCTGCTGGCCACTGGGAGTCCTCGGGCACCACCACCTTCGGCCCGAGATTCTTCAGAGGACCGAAGCAGCCGATCGCCTCATCGTCTTTTATAGTGATCGCGTTGCAGAAGTTTGTTGGAGGACCGCAGTCGCAAAAGCCTCCTGTCAGGTCATCTTCGGAGTCTGATTGAATTAAGGAGTCCAATGAAATCATTTTGGACTCTGGTGAGTGGGAGCAGTGGCCAGATGTGAGCGAACAGCAGTTGACTTTGCACGGTGTGAGCAAACCTGCGTGGCAACCTTCCACTTTCCCAACAGACGTCAGGCTGACCATGCTGCTCTGCGAGGAATCCCTGTCACAGACGCTACTCTGTAGATCATCGAAGTCAGACATGCTTCTGCTGGTGAGGCCGGCTTGATCGGAAGAAGACAGCGACCTGCAGGTGGTCCAGGACTCCTGCTGGAGCTTACACCTGTACAGTGCAGCGGGGTTGAGTTCCTGCGGTTCTCTGGATCTGGCGATCACGTCTACGATGGTCTGATTGAGCCAGTCCGGATCAGACACCCTGCTTATGAGCGGCAACAGCATGTTGCAGGTGATGAGTTCTGTGACCATGTAACCTCCAGTCCTGGTTTCCATCTGAGGGTACGGAACGAGCACATGTAAGACGAGGTTAACTAGTGCTCTTGAGTAGCTGAGCTCCGCGGCGGCGCTGCTCACAGCTGGGTGAGGGACATCTACTTCACTGTAGAGCCGCCAGAGGCTAATGCTCTCCTTCTGCGTTGACTGTATCTGCCTCGCCGTCATGTAGCTCTGCAGGTGACCGCCGTACAGCTCTAAGAGCCGTTGAACCAGCGCTTTTCTGTCCACTCGCCGCGCACGCTCCTTCAGTTCCATCACTGACTCCAGCATCGTACTGCACACGGCACGTTCAAACTCTCCCTCCACATCTGGCAGCAGAGTGCGATACCACGAGGACACAAAGTCACGCATCGCTTTGTGGACGGCACTGTGGATCTCGTGGTTCAACCTCCACTCGTGTTCAGGTGAATACAGAGGTGGGTTCACTTTGCCGAGAGGCAAAAAGTGTTCCAAGTGGAGGAGGCTGTTCGCGTCCAGCACGGCACGGGACCCGAGCCAACCGCCGAGAACCACCAAGAGGCTGGTGAAGACGCAGAGGAGCCATACGTTCACGAGGAGGTGGAAGAGGACAAGCCACGCCAGCAGAGCTCCGAGCCCCAGCAGCCTCCGCTGCCCGAGTAACTCTGATAACGTCCAGTGATTAGAGCTCTTTGTGGAAGGCATTATAGTCAGCAGGTGAAATGTGTCCTGCTGAAAAAACACAAGGATACATCCTGTTAGATAACATGCACAGAGAATAAGAATAGCGGTGCTGTAGATTGCTTGTTTCATTTTATTTATAAACTCAAAATAACCAAACAACACTGCTTAAATCCTCACATGATAAAGCCAAGTGCAACTCATGGTTGCAGAACCTTAGTTGCACAATGTTGCTGTACATTGACGGGACGTGAATCTGTCTATTTTCTCGATTTATCGTTTATCGATTATCTGACTTTAATCTCAGAATTCTGACTTTAAAGTCAGAATTCTGACAGTTAGAATTCACAGCTGACTTTAAAGTCAGAATTCTGACTTTAATCTCAGAATTCTGACTTTAATCTCAGAATTCTGACTTTAATCTCAGAATTCTGACTTTAAAGTGAGAATTCTGACTTTAATCTCAGAATTCTGACTTTAATCTCAGAATTCTGACTTTAAAGTCAGAATTTTGACTTCAAAGTCAGAATTCTGACTTTAAAGTCAGAATCTACTCAGAAACTACATCTACTCTTCTCCCTCATTAAGAAATTCTGGATCTGGCCTCAAACCCCGCCCACCACTGCTGCCATAGTTACGCTATGGAATGTCCCAGCCACAAGTTGATTTGATTGGTTCCTTAGACATATGATGTCATAAAACACCATATAGACATGTTAACATGGTTAAAAACTTGATTGTCATTGGAGGGGGTCTTTAAAATATTCACTTACAATGATATAATGATAACAGAGAAAAGCAGCAAATCCTCACAACGGAAAAGCTGGAACCAGAGAATTTGGGCATTTTATCTTACAAATATGACTTAATGAATCAATTATCTGTCAGTCATTCAATTGATTAACCATTGTAGCTTGCACATGAATACAGTACTTGCAGAGCTGATACTGTGTGCCATATATCATTTGGCATAATGGTTAGGCTTTATTGAATTCAAAACACTGACAACTTTGTCATTCTCTAATTAATCAGCCTATAATATTGCCAATCACAAAATCACTCCTACTGAGTGCTCATGAAAGACTTGAAAGTTTTATATTTACTCCCCACTGAATGTGTTTTACCACAACATACAGTTTAAGACCAGTGCAGAAAAAAGTACAATAATGTTCATGGACTGGGGAAGTAAACCACCCAATGACCAAACTTTATCCATTTTAACAAGTCTTGCATTCAAAATTTCACTTAAGTAAAAGTACAGTCAGCATACGCAATAAAATGTACTTCAAGTATCAAAAGTAAAAGTACTCAGAGTGGCTACTGTTAGTGTTATACTATTACATTATTGGATGATTGATGAATTAATATGTAAGCAGGAGCCTACTTTCATTTTGTCATTGGTCAAGGTGGAGTTCATTTTAACTAATTTATATAGGCTACTTTTGGTAGTTTAATGTGTAACAATGGATCATATTTTATAAGCTCATCATATGTTCTGTATGTAAAATCTTAAAAAGTAGCTAGTAACTATAACTCTTAAATAAATGTAGTGAATTGAAAATATTTCTCTCTGAAATGTAATACTCAAGTAGGTTACAGTACAAGTTGTATTTTTAAATTATAAGCTACTTTTGTTACTTTCCATCACTGAACTTTTCTTTAAGATAAATTAACCAGACAGCCAGATTCCTATTATTATCATTAGAGTATGTGTGGTATTAACAATAGGTAGGCTACAGTTTACTGCACCGTAGTAAATAATGGCAACAGCAAACTAATTAAAATGCAGTGCAACATTATAATCAGCCTTACCACGTGAGAGCTAACATCATCATTTATCACGTTAAACTTGTTGCCATGGCAGTTTGTAAACAGTCAATCTCTTGCTGCTTGTTGTTAGACTACAAGCTGCTGTAGCATTGAAGCTAATGTTTTCTTGCTTTTGTCTTTGACACTTTGACTAATCCTTTGCAGAAAAAATGTTTACAAATCTACTGTGTTTATATAGGCCTACACCTACAGTAGCAGATGAGGTTAATGTACAGCAGACGCAGCTCTATGACATGATACCGCAGTTGTAAAATCAGCTGTGAGGCAGTAAAAAAACACATTACCTGAAGGGTTGTAGGAGCTTTATGACACCAGGCCACAGGCTGTAGGAGGTCCTCCTCCTCCTCCCATTGCCTTAATCCGCCAACAAAGATTATCTGGGTCAGTCTGCAAGTCAAGAGAGACACCCGCTGTTAGGTGTCCACTTCACCTGGCAGACAGCAAACAGCCCCATGAGTTCACAGCATGGAGTATAATAAAACATTTATACAATAACACATCCATGGTTCACAGCTCTGTGCTCTCAAACATGTAGCCTAATGTGGTTTGTAAATAAATAAATAAATATTCAATTTAATTTTACATTTAGCTGTAAGAGATGCAGGCTCTGTGAACATTTTTAAACATCAGCTGAAAACCTAGTAACTTGGCTTTCAATTAATGTCATTCTAATTAATTTTCTACTAATTCTACTTGCCTATGGAGTAAATAATTAAATTGTGTGGCTCTTCTAGACTTTCAAATGTCATCAAACCAAACGGATCTAATCCTGATAGTGAAACGAGTCATTTTGCAGGGGTTGTGATGCAGAAAACAATTATCCATAGATAATCTTTCGCCATGTAAGTCAATGGGGAAAAGTTTTTTTTCGGCCCCATAGCATCACGTGACAGCCGCCTCAGTTGTAATAGCACAGTTTCACCACTACGTCAAATTCGCTTCAACGGTCAGCGCAGTGGTGAGGAGCTCAGACATCCGGAGGGAGCTCAGAGTACAGCCGCTGCTCCTTCGCGTCGAAAGGGGACAATTGAGGTGGTTCGAGCATTTAATCAGGATGCCTCCTGGGCGCCTCCTGTTAGAGGTGTTCCAGGAGGCCCCGGTGTAGACCCAGATCGCGCTGGAGGGATTATATATCTCGTCTGGTCTGGGAACACCTTGGTGTCCCCCAGGAAGAGCTGGAAAGTGTTGCTGGGGAGAGGGACGTATGGAATTCCCTGCTTAGCCTGCTGCCCCTGCGACCCGGCCCCAGATAAGCGGGAGAAAATAGATGGATAGATGGATAGATGGATGGTCAGCCAGTTCCTGGAGGCCTAGAGTGAAAGCGCTGTAGAGATATGTCTGGCTATACGAGACTATGATATATGTAAGTACTAGAAGCTACTGTAAACCAGAGTCAAATTCCTTGTATGCATAAGCACACTTGGCCAATAAAGTTGATTCTGAAAGTTTGCCCTCAGAGGATTCAATCCCTATTGATGGCTCAAATGTAGTTACACAATTCCTCTTGCACGCTCAAATAAAGAATCTGTTGTGCTCATGATTCTGTCCTCCCTTGTGCATAAATCTAATAAACTGTGCTGTGTGCTCTCAAAAGATGATTTGCACGCTGAGTAGCCCTTACATTTGTTTTGTGCATGCTCAAACTTTTTGTCATCCATAAATCTAACTCTGCTCTTAAGAATCCATGCATGTCTGTTCTCAGAAGTTGACTTGCAGACTGGTAGTGCTCGAATTTGTTTTGCGCATGCTCAAACTTTTTTTCATCACACTTCCATACGTCACCGGGTTACGTAATAACGCTGCTGCGTGCAGTTCTCGTGCAGCGCTTTTATGGTCCAGCTGGACACAGGGAGAGCGGGAGTTGTGTCCATCCACATTAACCGCTGACATGCCTCCTGTGAAGCTCGGGAGTCCAGGTAAGCCTCGTGCATTCTGTGCATGATTTACAGACCAAACATTAAAGAGTTTATTCACCTGCTGATGGCTGCAGAGCGCAGGGCGAAACATTTTAAGATCCGCGCAGGCGACACTACCGTTGTCGCTCAAACCTCATGTCGCATGTTTACATAATAAAACAAGGGCTGTTAATGTATCGTTATTTCTGTATTATCTGATGTGTTTCTGTAGAGTTAACAGCGCCATGTAAGACTGCACAGTGTTGACAGGACAGCATGTTCTTCACTGCTGTCGCGTCAGGTTTAATTTTCACAGGATACAAACTGTGTTACATTGTTATTACGTAAATGTAGTATTGACAATAGGCTGTAATCGCAATGTACAGTCAATGTGTAGCCTACAGGCAAATAGATTGTCTATAGTCAAAACACCTGGAGTAGCATATATAGGCTGCAGACTCTGATGAGCAGGACAGTGCTCGTGCTTAAAGAGAGACACAGCACGTGTAATAGTAACCATCCTGTCACAGAGCTGGGTGCGGGAGGACAAACAAATGCTGCCCAGGAAAGGAATTAGCCTATTGTTGGGCGAGGTTCCAAATGTAATGCAAAGTTCACTTTAAAGTAGATGACTTTAAAACCAAACCTGAGATAACTTCCGTGGTGTGGTGATTCCAGCAGGTAAACACCGCGTGTTCTCCCAGTCACTGCATGCCTGATTACAGACTCTCTGCCACCTGTCACCTGCCACGCCCCTCGCTAGAAATAAACAGACAAAAATACAGACTTCATTAATGGCTCCGACACATTTTAATATTCTGTTGCATTATTAATCAACACATCATCAAAAGTGATTGTCTTTTCACAAATACCCTCCCAAAAAAGTAAAAAGAAAAAAAAAGAAAGAAAAGAAAAGAAAGAAAGAAAGTAAAAAGGGGCTGGCTGGAAGCACATCTACTCTTTTCCCTCATTAAGAAATTCTGGATCTGGCCTCAAGCCCCGCCCACCACCGCTGCCAAAGTTTAAGTGATTTGATTGGTTTCCTTAGACATATGATGTCATAAAACCTGGCTGCCTGAATTGGGATTTTTGTGACTGTTGTTGGCACACTGCAGTTTCAAGGCAGAAATTCTGCTAATTTCTCTCATGATATGTCTTGTAGCAACTAAAAAAAACACCATATATGTTAACATGGTTAAAAACGTGATTTTCACTGGAGGGGCACATTAAAATGACATCTATTGCTTCTTCCTCACTGAAAAAAATCTGTCCGCTAGCACTGTGGAGATAGATCTGCCAATGCAGGACGACTAATTTGCAAAAGTTGTTCAAAAGGTCCATTCTCAGTGTGAGTGCACTGGAGGTTTCAGGTTTCCACGTCCACTCTGCCCAGTGAGGCGACGTCACAAAAAGAAAAACACATTCTTGAATGGAGGGGGGGCACTTCATAAAGTTGCTATTGCAGGCTACACCTTCTTTTTGTCAAATTTAATTTACAATAACATTTCAATTACTGTACCAACAGCCTATTTCTGTGTTTTGTTTGAATGTGATTTTTAAATGATACAGACAATACAGCTTTTATTTTGAAAGTAGAAGGAATTCACAAGGAGGACCCTTTGTGCAAACTGAATTCAGATCCAGCATCTGACTCTGCCCCTCCCTGGCTGTAGTACTGGGGTAAATTAATTAGGTAATTTCTTTAATGTAACAGGTAAACTCATAAACAATCATCGATCAGACCTTGTTGAAACACTGGAATCTGCCATAGGGAGTGGCCATATGCAGTTCTGTGTTGAACGTTTTTGAGGTTTGTCAGACAAAAAACACAATGTCAGTGTGGCTCAGTTGTTATTTCTCCCACTGAGGAACTGAAGAGAGGAACTGAGGAGCAGAGCCAACGATTTCCCAGAATGTAGCGCTGCAACAAGCTGTATGTTTACTGCTGCACATGTCAGCCAAATAAAATAGGTGGAGTGTTTATGTTCACAGTCAGCTAGGAAAGAGTGTGTCTGCGTGCAACTTCAAGCAGGATTTCATGCATTTCAAAATAGGAAAATGGTCATCAAGACTACAGTGTAAGAGGCAGAACAGTTTGGCATCCAGGCAGACACAAAATCTGTGAAGTTAAAGTTCAGAGAGTTATCACATTTTCAGCTTGTTTGTTGATCAGGGGAAGGATTGAAAGATTAACTTGTTTACAGTTGGGTGCAAAGTGCAGTCAAATGCATCATCTGTTATCCGCCCACGCAAAATTAGGGCCCCTATTCCTAAAAAGTCCTGTATTGAGTGTATCTCTTGGACATTGTAGGTTGTTGACCTGCCAAAATTAGTACCATTTATTAGGCAATGGCTGGTAAAATATGCAAATGGTTCATAGATTTGCTTCACTTACTAGCCAAAACTTTTTTGAACATTTTCTAGCCATTTGGCTGGTGGACAAAAAAGTTAATTTTGGACCCTGACTGGCATTCTGTCGCATAGCTGAAACAATTACTGTAATTCTTCAATAGGCAGCAAATTATATATAATATATATAATATTGTTCACTGCGAAGAGTGCTACGGTAGGACAAGCTGTGAATGTACCGTATTGAGAGGGGACCCCTATTAACTGTGTACCCTTCTTACTATCAGTTATAACTTTTAATAACCCACAGCATGACATGCAACAATTTGTAACACTAATAACTGTACATTTACAAAATAAGACACTATAAACCTACAATAACAAAAAAAAAAATAAAATACTGTGAAACCGCCAGAATCTGTATATCTGTGATACAAATGTTTGGTCATACCGCCCAGCACTATGTTGACTAATAATTTGGCAGCCTAAAGATGGCCACCTCCCTAATGTCTGTTTGGTTTATGTAACAACAATATGGTTATGATATGTTTCCTACAGATGATGCCAATCCTGTTGACAGCAGCATGGCCAACAAATGCCCCCCCTCAGCAGTGAATGGACTGGAGACGATTGAACCTCTGGTCCGCTCCGTAGAAGAGACCCCTGAGCCCATCTCCACTGAAGTACAAGGCACCATTCCCTCCTGGATCAGTGGCAACTTCCTCCGCAACGGTCCGGGGAAGTTTGAGTTTGGAAACACACAGTGAGTCGGAGACACCTCGACGCTGCACAACACAAATGGAAAAGTTTCCAAATAGATGCGATTATTAAGCCGTTACGTCTTTATTTCGTCACAGCTACAACCACTGGTTTGACGGGATGGCCATGCTGCACCAGTTCAAGATCGACAAAGGTCAGGTGACATACATGAGTCGCTTCCTGCGCAGCGACTCCTACATGAAGAATAGTGCATCGGACCGCATCGTCATGTCAGAATTTGGCACCACCGCCATGCCCGACCCATGTAAAAACTTCTTCCAGCGCTTCCTGTCTCGCTTTGAGATGATTGGTGAGTAGACTGAATAAGAAGGCATGGAGTATGTAAGGGATCATAGACTGTCACATGTATTTAAAACGGAACACGGAAGTATTTTAATGCCAAGTCGTTTTGTTGCCTAAACTTAACTAAGTATATTTGTAGCCTAAACCTACCAAATTAATCCTGTTCATAACGTTAATCACAACGTCAATGACGTGTGTGTCACATCTACCTAAACCAGAAGTAGGTAGTAGGATTTTTTAATACGGTTTTATTGCAGTCCCAGTGTTTTTTTACTGACCATACCAACTCGTTTTGTTGTTGTTGTTAATCTAAACCTACCGAATTATTCCTGTTTCACAATGTTAATCACGACGTTAATGGCGAGTCTATCACGTGACCAGGCCATGTATTTAAATTGGACATATTCGTATATTTTATATGAACTTCTGTGCAATACTTTTCGTATAATATTATACAAACGGTTTATGTGTTGTTTATGTGTTGCTGTGATGCAGTCGCACCAGGGTCTTGAATCACTGCTGACACTCTACATTATCTCCCTTATTTCATTGTGCTCCAAATATATTAAAATGAATAATAGAAAGATCGTCCTTTTTTTGCTACAGCTGATGTTAAATTGACCGGACTTCTTGCGGACTGATGGACGTGGTCCTATGATCAGAATGTGCATGCGTGGGTGGTTTGTTCACTCATTGTGCAAGAATCTTTCTTTCTTTCTTTCTTTCTAAATGAAACACTGTAAGACCAGCTTGGCAATTTGAAAATTAGAGCACGAGAGGGGAAAATCTAGATCAGGTGGAAGAAAAGAACATGTTATCCCAGTATCAGTGATTGTACAAACTCTGTTTTGCTAAATATGTGCGGTGGGGCCCATGGTGCCTCTAAAGTACTCTGTGTACTCTAAGGTTACATAATAGTGTGCTACAGTGGGGAAGCAAAGAGGGGACATTTCCTAAATGTTTAACAAGCAGTAAATGATTTATTGAGATTTCTGTTAAAGGATGAACACTTTCATTCATTTAAAGGTCCCGCATTATAGAAAGTGAGGTTTCCATATCTTTTAAATTATAAAACAGGTGTAGGTGCTATACAAATACTGTGAAAGTATCAAAATGCTCAATCCATGGAGAAATGCAGGCATATTTAGAAACTGTGCCTTTAAATGAGCCGGCAGTACTTCCATACAGTTGTGTTGTCACAACTATACTGTATACAGGTAGAAAGTGCCGCTACAGTGCTGTTACAGTCATTCCCCAGCTGCAATGACGGTGCAGAGACGCAGAGAGCACAGATGGGGAAAACCCGGAAACACTGACCAATCAGAGCATTAAAACATGTAAACATTCTCTAGTTGAAACCCAAAATACAAGTATGAACATGAAAATGAGCATAATGTCCCCTTTAAAAGGCCTCAACAATCCTGTGTTTTTCTGTGTTACAGAGCCTACAGACAATGCAAGTGTGAGCTTTGTGAAGTACAAGGGTGACTACTATGTCAGCACAGAGACAAATTTCATGCATAAAGTGAATCCAGAGACCTTGGAATCATTGGAAAAGGTACCATCATGATCGCCGTGGAGTAATAGATGTTAATATTAATACCAGTGACATTACATATGATATCTGTCTTCTGTCTTGTAGTCCATTTATATCAGCCATAATCATCACCTTGCCATCTTTTGTTTTGTAGGTCGACTGGAGCAAGTTTGTTGCTGTAAATGGAGCCACTGCCCACCCACACTACGACCCTGACGGTACCACCTACAACATGGGTAACTCCTATGGAAGCAAAGGTTAGTCCCATCGTCCACATTGAGGTTTGCATGAATCAACAGCTGAATGACTTGTTCCTCATCCTCCAGTATAATAAAAACATATTATCTGGGCTATTCCAGGAGCCCTGTACAACATCATCAGAGTGCCTCCCGAGAAGACGGATGCCACAGAAACCCTACAAGGAGCCAAAATACTCTGCTCTATCGTGCCTATGCACAAGGCCCACCCCTCCTACTACCACAGCTTTGGTAAGACAGCACTGCTGGATAAATCATTCATTAGTGGGTGTGATTCAGTAGTAGGTAATCACAGACGTGATTATCTTCGTAGTTTTGTTGCCTAAATGTAAGATTTGTTTGAATTCACAACATGAACCACGCATTTAAAACTGTGACGTCACATAAAAGTGACGTCAGGGGGTCCTGACCAAGCGTCCGTATGTGACGACTTAATGAGAACGGGCCGTTGAATGACACGCGAAAAGCTTGACATGAGTGGCGTGCTATTTATACGCTTTCCCATGAGATCACATTGAAACTATGCAAACTATGCCTTTAAAATAAAGCTCGGTTTTTTAAGCAGTGCTCACCTGCAGATAGTAGACATGTCTTTCAAAACTGTTAAAATAATTAAACAATATCACACGAGAGGGAGTGATTTGCTGAATATCATCACGGCTGTGATTGGGTTGTAGGAAGATAATCACGGCCGTGATGATATTCAGCACAACATCACGACTTTGAGTGTGATGTTACTTTTATACAACAGTTCTACAGGCGCCATTTATTAGTTTACAGTATTTAGCGACAGCAGATTATGGTGTGTTTGTTTATTTAATCATTTATTTGGCTCTGCCCAGTCTACTACTGTAAATAAGGAATAACAATTTATTGCTTCTACCATGCACAAATTTTATAGGTCCATTTTCTCAGTTTCAATCGGTAAATCAGATACGACAACTTCACAAGCAAACATTTGCACCACAGTGGTCAAAGACCCTTTGCTCTTCCAGGTCAAACACCTAAATTATACCACAGCGACACCCACTGTGCACACAGGAAGTTACACTTAATGTTTCTGGTTATTCAAACATCATATTTGGCTCTCACACGTTAATGTAGGCTAATTAACATAAACAGCGGAGTGATACGTCTAGTTAAAAGTCCCGGTGATGTTGTGCTGAATATCAGCACTCTGAATGCCTCTTGTCCAATCAGATTGCTTGGTTGGAACCATAGAAATATAATTGGAATAAAAGGGTCAGTGAGCTGTTTTCGGTGGTCATTTGCCAAGTACGAAACAAAATGGTAATTGTTGTTCGTTGTTATGGTGACGCACATCAGTGGGGACGTAAAGTGTGTTGCAGACTACACACTGGAGGGAATGGCTGTCTGTCTCCTCCCGGTGAATTAACATTTATTAACTTATCGTTTATTAACGTCTTCTAGCGGCGGGGAGGCGGAGGGACCCCCGCCGGCTACCAGCCCGTTGTTGGGATCATTTTCTGTCAATTTAATTTCTATGGTTGGAGCTAACTGTTGCATACAGCCCAGTAACACCCTTCTCCTGCTTCCAGCCATGTCTGAGAACTACGTGGTTTTCATTGAGCAGCCGATTAAGATGGACCTGCTGAAGATAGTCACGTCCAAGCTGAGGGGGAAGGCTATAAGTGACTGCATCTACTGGGATCCCAGTCAGGAAACTGTCTTCCATCTCGTTGACAAGCGTACAGGCGAGGTGAGATGCGATTAAACGCCTAACGTAGGAAAAATCCTCCTGCTTTAAGATCCCGGATCATCTAACGGTGTTTTCCGTACCGCAGGTCAGCTCAGTGAAGTACCACACCAACGCCCTCTCCACCTTCCACCAGATCAACGCCTTCGAGGAAGATGGATTCCTGATGCTCGACATGTGCTGCTCGGACAACGGCGAAGCCATCAACAACTTCCTCCTCCAGAACTTACGCAAGTCGGGAGAAGCATTAGATGAGGTCAGTATGTAATTATATAACATAATACTAATAATGACGTAACACTGTTACGAAAGAAAAAATCTACCCCGAGATACTCTTACACTGTGAAGTCTCTTTAAATAACTGCTCAGGGCTTTATGGACTTTGCTTTTCCTTATTTTCTGCCATATATATATATATATAATGTTACAATGTCAGATGGTCATTTTAAACATGGTACAAAGTTTCAAATAATGTAGTAAACGTTATGTAAAAGTAGTCCCTGTGAGCAAAAACCTTCAGACGGGTCTGAAAACTCTGCTTCTAACAGTTCTTTCTATCTCAAGCTAACATGCCAGGTTTCTTTATACGGTCACCTGCTGCAGGCACATTATTGCAAATGTTTACATTACATACACTGCTACATATAGCTACATGCTAATGTCAGGGAAACCTGTAATCTTGGTTGACAATGTTGTTAATTTCTCCCTAATTTTGGATCAGATTCCTGCTGGAACATTTTTGATTGTGGAGTTTTTGGTTTAGAAGCCTTTATTGGTGATTTTTCATGGTAGAAAGTGCCGCTATACGTTACAGTCATTCCCCCACCGAGAGCAACGAAACACCCAGAAACACTGACCAATCAGAGCAGACTGGGCTTTTCCTGGAGGGGGGCTCAAAGAGACAGGAGCTGAAACAGAGCGTTTCAGACAGAGGGTGAATAAAGGTGCAGCGGCCATGGGCAGTGTGAGAAAAATAATGTGTTTTTTGAACATTAAAACATGTAAACATGTTGTAGCAGAAACACACAAAAAAGTATGAACCTCTAAAAATTAGCACAATATGTCCCCTTTAATATTTTTCCTTTGTAATAAATACTTTTCAATAGTACATTTGCAGATCTGTTTGTCACGTTTTCAAGTGTACTGTTGCTTTTTTCACATCACATTTTGTAGTCTCTAAAATGCACGCACTTTGCATTGTTTCTGTGTGGTGTCATTGCTAGGTGTACAACACCATCTGCAGGGTATTCCCGAGGCGTTTTGTTCTGCCCCTGCACGTGACCAGTGAAACCCCATCAAACCAGAACCTGAACACGCGTCCCTCCAGTGAGGCAACGTGTGTCAAAATCAGCAAAGATAAGGTGAGTTGTTAAGAAATGTGTCCTGACAGCTGTGCTGTACAAAACAGATCACAATCCTGATAGTGGTGGAAGAAGTACTCGGCTCCTTTACTTGAGTAGAAGTAGCAATACCACAATACTCTATTACAAGAAATACAGTAGACTTCTCAAAAAAAAAAACGTACATGCCATGAAGTAACCACTAAATATGTAACATTAATGACATTGCTAAATATAGAAATAGAATAATAAAGTCTGTGATTTGGGACATTCATTTTCATAGGTATATATGGAGGAGGACATGCAAAGTTAGCCAACTCTTCTAAATGTTTTCTTCAATGATTGACTATGTTTTCAGGTCGGTTTGTCTTTGTCAGCAGGATTATGGAAAAACCACTGGCCCGATTTTCATGAAACTCATTAAAATTTAGAGCGGATCCGGGTATAGGGTAAAAAAAAGTCCCTGGTCTGTTTGTATTTGCTTAAACCAATCACAGTCGTCCTGGGTGGCGCCACGCCCCGACGGTGCATCTGCAAAATAGTGTTGGGAGGAAACCTGTTTCAGTGTAACACCTACATGAACATGTTGTGGACATTA
The DNA here is from genome assembly GCA_028570985.1 of Heterobranchus longifilis. Taxonomy (NCBI): domain Eukaryota; kingdom Metazoa; phylum Chordata; class Actinopteri; order Siluriformes; family Clariidae; genus Heterobranchus; species Heterobranchus longifilis. Next base: position 325 of record JAOVVB010236509.1, on the reverse strand, counting down.
TTCTTTGTAGATCTTTACAATCATTCACTGAAAGAACAGAGCAGGCCTGCCTTATTGCACAAATCTGCAAAACTTGTCATTTTCAGGTCATGTCAGGTCAGGTCAGGTCAACTTAACTTTATTATCCCACAAGGGGAAATGCATGTGATCATACATGTTCCGTTTTAAAACACAAAGAAAACACACACACACACACACTTCAAACATCATATTTGGCTCTCACATGCTAAATAACGGCCGTTAATGTAGGCTAATTAACATAAACTTGTAAAGCGGAGTGATACATCTAGTTAAAAGTCCCAGTGATGTTGTGTTGAATATCAGC